>JAZHYW010040451.1:0-157827 GCA_037355805.1 Ixodes ricinus | reverse complement strand
TGCGCATGCTAAGCATATTTTGTGAACAGATGATGCGCTGTTCCAGTTGTGGGTCTTCTTTCTGAAGACAGGCTCTCTTCGTACTGGCTTCCCTCGAATCACTGTTCTTCCTCTTCTGCCTCTCGTCGTCTTGCTTTTCAACCTCTAGCCTTTCTGTGTAAACTTTATGAGACTTCACAGCGTGCGGCAAGTCTGCTGTCAAAAGCACTTTCATGACATCACTGCCAAATCGCTTGAGGTAGCTCTTGACTTCGCGCATACCGTCTTTAAAGTGCAATCACGATCTGGCAGCTCGTATCTTGCTCCCTCGTACTCCGCACAGCTCGCTCGCCTTTATTCCCAAGTTTTCTGCGCGGGGCCGCGGGACGGACCAACGCGAGCTGCGGGACTGCAATAGTCACACGTTTGCTCCACTATTCAGATCTTCAGCTGAAGTGACTCCAGGAGTTCAGAAAAGCATGGTGAGCATGCGGCAGCTAACGTTGGCGGCAGGTGTAGCGGCAGCAGCCTTCAGATACAGATCTTCGGATTCAGATCCACTGGCGTCCCATTTGGGCTGGAAGTTTTGGTAATATGTCTTTGATTTCCATTGCCTTTTCACTTCAGTGTGGTCAATTTATGCGGCCTCAGCCCGCGTTACAATAGTAATAAACTTTTTTTCTTTTTCAGGGCCATCAAACTTGCCCTCACGTTTATTCCCGGTCGAGTTATATTCGTGCAAATACAGTACATACATTATTATTGGGCTTCAGTTATGGCTGTGCGTGGCTGAATTTATTCATTTACGCACCCTGATGCCATAGCAGAAAAGATAACCAGATACCTCAATGAACGCTCGAAGCCACTTTTATTGAGGCAACAGTTGAGAATTCCGCTGTAGTAGCATCAGCTTCCGTGGTCGAACGAGGAAATTAAATAAAATTTTGGCGCTCTATGAAATTATTAGAACGCAACTAAGGCTGCTTTTTTTAAATTTTGTTTTTGTATAATTGATACACAGTCAAACCCGTTTACAATGAACAGCAGGAAACGCTACGATCAGTTCGATATAGCAAGTAGTTCAATATAGCAAATCCATTTACAACGAACTTCCACGGTGCGTTTGTTGTAAGGCGAGAGCTTCCCTTTCTCTTTCATCTCTTCGCTTCCACCTTGTAACAAAGCGCCAAAAAGGTGTTTTTGCGTGAGTGTTTTTTTTGTTTTCTTTATTTGTTATTAGCATGCGTGCACAGTTTGTTCTTTTAGCTTATCTCCCCTTCTGAATCACTTCTCTTCGTAGGCAACCGCTTTGGGATGAAGTTTTTTTTCTTTTTTTCTGTGCGTGCGTGCAGTGCTTTTTTTGTTTTTTTTTAGTTTTCTCCCTTTCTGAATTGCTTCACTTTGTCAATTTTGTTCGCAGCGTGAGCTTTTGGAATTTTCTTTCTTTCCTAGATTTTTTTGGGGGAAGGGACAGGCTAGAAGACCATTGTTTGCACGTTTTTGAAAGCCTTCCCGGGGGAAAAAGTTCATTATAGCCAATATGTTGTTCGATATAAAAAGTACTTTTTACATCTTTTTATTTAAATTTTCCAAGAGTGCGATATCGACAATAATTCGCTGTACGTGGATTCGTTCTAAACGGGTTTCACTGTACTGTAACATTGCCACATAAATTTGTAGGGCATGGGCTGCGTCAAACCGTATATTTTTGGACGTTTTGGCTTTCCATACACCATGCAATTTGGGTGATGTCAAATAAAATTTGATCTTAAATGGCTTGGAAGTATGATCTTTGCAGGAAAGAAATGTGTTCCGTGGAGCTTTGGGGTGCAGGGCAATCTAAACCTGTGCTAGCATTGCGACAACACTTCCGTTTCCCTGCATCCAACCCAAACTCGAGGAACAGGAGTTGCTTGAGGCTCAAAAGAAGTGTATATGCCTACATTTTTAACACAGAAAGTGTTATATAGCTGGCTCCTAGCAGTTTCTTGTAATGCACTTATCCTGTAATGGAAGAGCATCACAGGAGCTTTGGCAGATTTTTTTTTCAGATTCATCACACATGACGATGTTCGCACCGTTGAGGCACAAAATGTGCACCAAGTTTTTTGTGCTACCACTGCCTTTGCCATAGATGGGTTGAAACGTGTTGGATAATACGAACGAGTCTGAAACAAATGACGCAGAGGCCACTTGCCATTGGCAACATCCTTGCTCTTGCCGGCAGTGTCATTGGATTCGTCGTTCGAGGACTCCTCTTTGGGCTGCAACTGGGAAATATCACCCACAATCTCAAACTCAATGCCTTCCTCCAAGTCCTCTCTGCAAATTGAAAACAGAGCAATGTGTTAATCGGGGTGTAATACGAAGTACAATACTCAGTACAAACAGGAGGCTGGAGGCGTACTGCTGTGGCCACACATTCATTTGTTCCACTATTGCAGTGGTTCTCAACCATGGACGTTTTGCGGACCCCTTGTGGATCGCTGGAGAGGATGGAGGACCCCGTTCATGGTGAGGGGGAGCCAAACGTATAGGTTAATTATGACATTATTATGATTAATTATGATTTAATAAATGGATATAACTAAGGGCTGTGTGAAGCAGACTTCTTTTTTGAAAGATACACGAAAAAAAAAAAAACATGTGAAAAACTCGTTTCCTCTCAATCTGAAAAAAAAAAAAAATCAGCAGAACCCATCCTTTGGGAATGATTATCTACGTTAATGCGAATAGCATCAAACGGTGCGGAGTTATGCGCGTTCGTCAGGTGGCCGGCACACTCTAGATACGCCAACCCACTCTTGAGGCGATTCTAAATTTGTTGACACTTTCACAGCCCTGCGCACGATCTCCGCAGCCCAGCACGTGCGTTTGTGTCACTTAGGAAGGCGAGCAAAGCACGCGCCATACGCACAAACACTCAAAATGGTACCGACCAGACTTTCTGGCGTCTCAGCTAGTCTCAACCAACGGTACTCTAAACGGTTGTTTATATCTTTACCATAGGACGCGCCTTACAGCGCTGCCACAGCTACCGGTGCGCGCGCGTTCCATGCACGAGGGCTCATTCCGCTCTCGTGAGGGTGAGCACGGCCGCTACATCACCCTCTCCCGAGCGCGGGAGAGGGTGAGCTAGGGGCAGTGCTAAGCCTCACGAGAGCGGAATGAGCCCTCGTGCATGGAACGCGCGCGATGGTAAATATATAAACAGGTGTTTAGAGTGCCTTGAATGACTGCCTTCATAGCTCTGTGGTTAGCGCGTCTGCCTGCTGATCAAAGGGTCAACGGTTCGAATCCCGCCGGCGCCGGTCTTTTTATTTATTTATCGACCCGCGGCGTAAGAGGTTAGATAGCCAGATAGATATATAGATAGATAGATAGATAGATAGATAGATACATAGACGAAAAGTGCGTGAAGTATCCAAAGAATGCTATTCGCATTAAAAAAAAAAAAGACACCTTTTATCGCCGGGCTTGAGGGATAAGGCAGGGCTTCGTGGACCCCTAGAATGCCTTTGCGGACCCCAAAGGGTCCGCGGACCCCCATTTGAGAACCACCGCACTACTGCATAAGAGTTGCCATGAATCACCTGAGGTTCGCATTTAGAAATTTTCTAACCTTGTCAAGGTTTGAATTTGCAAAGTCCTAAGATATACTAGAAATCAAAGTTTGAAGTTTCTGAAGTACCTGAAGGTTCAAGCTAAGACTATAACAAACTTGGTCTGAATTCAATAGCTTCAACTTTTTTTAAAAACCATTATGAATGAAAGTTTTCAGTTTGAACCTTGGAACTGACTCATGGAATTCTAAAAAAGTTTACGAAGAAAAAGTATTTACAACGTCTGAATTTTTGCGAGCATGTTGCAAATGGATTATTTAGTTTGGAAGAATAAAAACACAAAGAGCAAGGACAGATGACCACTCTCATGGAAGAGAGTGGACATCTATCCTTGCCCACTGTGTTTTAATCTTTCAGACTGACATAAAATGTACACTTATCAAGTTTGTTTTTGTCCAGATCACACCTTCCTTGTCCTCGTCATGCACTGAGATATAGTGATGTTTAAAAACATGCCTTACACTCACCCAAACTAAGCATTAAGGCAAACACCCTACCTTACTGTAAACTACCGTAAAATCCCGAGAGATGCCCCACCCCCGAAAGATAACCCACCCCTATTTTTGGCTTGATTTGCTATATTCTTTTAAACACCGAAAGATAGCCCACTACTAGTAATAGTAGTGTTTTGTATACAGTAAAAACCCAATTATAATACGAGGTTGTTTTCTTTTCTTTTTTTAAATTTTGCTATGTAAAATTTGCCGCTCGTATTATACGCGGGTCCTAACAATTTTCAGCTTCGATGAGGCGCGATCTAACGCTGTTTGACGTAGTTTCGGTTTCGAAGCAATAAGGCGCTCAAAACAGCTATCATCATCATTAAAATCACGATGTCCGAGGCGCCACCATCCGTCCACAACAGTCAGGCTCGGCAATGGCGTCGGCGCGAAAACAATAATCGGCCGCCTTCAAAAGAAAAGTCCTTTTGGTTGCGGAAGGCATCGGCAACAGGGCAGCCGGACGACAATTCGCCGTAAATGAGGGCAGTATCCGCGGATGGAGACGACAAAAGCAAGCTCTGTTTGCGTGTAACGGAACGAGAAGAAGCTTTAGGAGCCCGAAGAATGGCGTGTTCGCCGACGTCGAGGCAAGTCTGGGCGACTTTGTAAAAGAGCAACGTGAACGGCACTTCGCCCTAACTTTGTAAAAGGGCAACGTGAACGGCACCTCGCCGTAAACACCGAGCTGCTGCATGAGAACTTTGGCGAGCCGACATTGGGCTACTCGCTCGTCGCTCGTTCTTTCAAGTGCGGGATTTCAAATGCGCTCGGCGGCACTGAAGACTACTGCCTTTAGGAGGAGGCGTCGGACAAGGAGTCTGACGGACGTGATGACAGTGATTAAGGTTCAATTATGACGCAAACAAACGTTTTTCTTAAGACTTCCAGGGTCGTACTTTACGCGGAATATTTTCGTAGTCCTGATTTTGTTTCGTATTATATGCGGATAATTTTTTTTCCGTGGTCCTCAAGTTATGTTTTGTATTATTCGCGGGTTTTTACGGTACTCTTCTACTGGTCCGTCGTTCGTTTGCGCTGTATTCTCGTTCCAACAAGCTTCGAAGGGACACAACCTAAAAATAGCAATTTTTTAAAACTTTTTTTGATTGTACACCGAAAGTTAGCCCACTCCATATTTTCACCCGATTTGCTCTTGATGTTAGGTGGGCTATCTCTCGGGATTTTACGGTAATTGTAAAATTGTTAAAAAAAAAAGTCAATTTTTGCAGTTTTATGTGCTAAACCAACTAAGAGCATCTGGCACGCCCCAGTGAAGAACTAGGGATTAATTTCGTCACCTGGGGATCTTTTGACGTGCAACCAAATTGCTCTGCTACACGGCACCTTCTCTGCAATAAGCCTGTCATACAGTGGGCACTTCAGCCGAGATTTGAACCCATTAACTGGGGATACGTTGGGCCAGTGCTTCCAGGCGGCTCTTAAAGAGGCCCGCAGCGACTCTTTTGACTGGTTTTTAATTTGCACTGAACCTGAGTGCACTGAATGTAACAAACTAGCGAAACTTTTCTTTTCTCAAATTTCACTTTATTTTAAAAGTTATATAGTCAAATTAAAATTACAAAAATAAGCAAAAAGTAACCTCCATCATGACATCCTTGGTACTGGCTTGGGTGGCCGTGAACTAGAGGAGGGGTAGTGAGCTCAGCGAGCGCACACGGCTGTCGCACTCTGTGTCGACGGCTCGAGAGGGCGCCACTAAAGCATGTGCAGGATAGGCTGGATGAAGCAGGCGGCCAGAGCGGCTCGCATTGCATTTGCTGCGCGACTAAACACTAATTCGGCATGACACTTCATTGGCCACAAACGACAGCAAATACGGGGTAAAGATCAGTTCAGAACGGGAGCCGCTTCGCGCTGCCAAACCGCCAAGCGGCCAAACCGCAAGCCAAACCTGCACGCCGAAGGCCTTGGGAACGCTCAGAACCGGCCGGATCCTCAAGCCCATACAACCGCAGCGCCGCCGCGTACATCCGGGACCTTTCCGTGTCGACACCTGATCCCACTACCCCTTTCTAGTATGCGCTCCCTTTCCACCGCTAAGTGGCGGGTATGTCAACGGGTCATTTCTTATTTGCATACTTTATAAACTGCATTTGTTTCTTTTCTGATATAAAACACTGAACAAAAACTACTTTCATAAATAATTGAAACAGTTCGCGCCACTTATTTCGACTAAAAAAAAAAAGGCTTTTAGCGGCTCTGACCAGTAGTAAGGCCAGGACCAAATACGTCACGATGTCGTCACATCTCGCGCGCTTTCGGCACCGCGGGTCGCCCCGTAGGCGGAGAAGATTTCCGGCGTCGTCAGGTTAAAATATGACGCATTGATATTTAGTTACTCTCACCGTGCCCGCTGGCTTGCCCAAACCCCAAGAGATGTGGAAATCGCAAAAAAAGGTAGACTTAAGTATGACTGCAGGGCCCCTTTAAATGCTGCCAAATGCAATGCTCTAAAAGGCTTTTGCAATCTCTTGTTCAAATAAGGCAATATGGGGAGAATTAGGTCACGAAACTCAAGCCTGATAGTAAATAGTTCAAAGGAGAATATGGCTAAACCAGTGATGGAAGCGGCATTTGTCCCTTTGGAGCAAGTTCTGTAGCAGGCAAAATATCCGTTTGGAGCAGCCACTGACGCTTTTGGAGCAGATGCCAACTTCTGTTAGCATATCACTTAAAATAAATTGATTGCACCGCTAAATGACTTTATATTTGATAATGACTGAGGGTTTCTCTTTGATAGTGGAGCATATTAATTATTACCTTTTGTAATAAGAACAAATAGGGCACAAAAGGTACATAGAGCTTACCTTTTAGAAATAAGGCCCTGTTCAGAGTAGGTTCCATTTACAATGGGTACTAAATAAATTGAGAAATTAATCACACTTCAATTAGGATAAAGCCTCCCTCCCACTTTTACACCCGGTAGTTCATTTCGCCTGTATGTATTGTTTCTGTAAAATTCCATTAAAAACCAACATAGTCGGTAACACGTCTATCAATAAAAATGCACCTCCCAAATTTTATCCTTACCAAACCCAAAACTTGAATATTAAAAACTAAAAATAAAAAAAGAAACAGCCACCTGAAAATATTATGAAAACCTACTCTTACGCTTACATTTATTCAAATAAAGCACCGCGTATATATTTTTTCTGCTTTCGTTATCGACGCAACATTTGAAAACAAAATCATATAATCGAGACCCACGAATGCGGACCTGCAATAGTACTTAGCATAATTTACATGTATATCGTGCTAAACCAGACGCTCACCCATGCCAGCAGCTACTCCCTAGCCCTCCGGTGCAAGGCGGTGAAGCTCAACACACGTGGACTGGTGAGAGGCGCCACGGAGTCATACGGCAGACATAATAATCAACTGATCTCACCAGGAGTACAGGAGCCTGGTTCTGTTTTATCGCAGTAGCCGCCAGTGGCGTACCAACTTGTTTTTGAGTGAGGGGGCAACCCCCCCCCCTCCCCCAGGGCTGGGGGCGGTGCCCCTGGGCGTCGCTGGCCAGTGTTTGCCCTGCCCAGGGGCGGCTGTTTCGGGGGGAGGGGGGGTCAAACACATGCCTTGCCCCCCCCCACTCTGAGAACTGGGAGGGGGGGGGGGGGGCAAGTGCCCCCTTGCCCCCCCGGTTGGTACGCCCATGGTAGCCGCCATCCTACTATTTTGCAATGTTTTGTCGCGACTTTTAGCTCCTGACACCGCCGACATCGTCTGAAATTTTACAGGATGTCGGTGATCAAGCCGCCAGCGTATCAACGGATCAGCGCGGTGGTCGAGCAATCTTAAAACTTTGTTTCAGCTTAATTTACAGCGCAGCCGACGCTACGAGCCAATGGGCTTCACCAAACAATGTCAAAGCGCGAAATTGAGGCATCCGACCATCTTCCTGTATGTGTTCTTTCATCGATTAAACCAATCAAATGCAGCGAATGTCCCGTGAATTGCGCTTTTACAATACGTGTTCGTGTTGTATATGTTCGAGTTTTCGACTGTGCTCTGACCTTAGATGAACCAACGTATACGGTGAGTAGAAACGCTGTGAAATACATATATACATGAATAAAAAATATAATTTTTTTTGTTCTGCCCATTTTGGCGCAGGCGTGGCGCAATTCTTAGCCAAAATGGCATTTTGGAGCAAGATGTAGCAGACTTTCGCTCACGGCGCAATTTGGCGCAAATGGCGCAGCACTTCCATCACTGCTAAACACTCTTGGGTTCCAAATGGCAGCCATAGGCAATGGCAGAAGTTTATTCCGTTTGGTTAAGGGGAGACTGGCTAGAGATTCATCTTCTGAATTACTCAAGTGATCGAAATGAAATTTGCTGGGGAGATTTAACGTCAGATGTAGGTGTACTGTGCAAACTTTCAGCTCTCTAGGACAACTTTACATACCTGCATAAGAAAATGTATCGCACTTCGTTATGAAATCTATGATATACACATGAAGCTATTAAGCGCCATCTTGACTGCTAAAATCGAAAGTGGGCGATGTGGGACTTTGGGCAATACAGTTTTATCACACACATGTAAATATTTCGGGAAGAGGGATTACCTCAAAATATGAGATGCATATCTGTCCCATGTCAATTTTATAAAACAGTTGTTTCTTTCAATCAGGGCTTTAACTTTAAACAAAATAAAGTAGATAGTCCGATTCCCTCGTAAGTTTCAGTTCAGAAATATCTTGATTGTGGTATCGGAATACTTTTATCTTCGAAAAAAAGATTCCTTACGTATGAAATTTGCAGCAAAAAGTGGAATTGAGAAAAATGCATTCAAACATTGAACTCCTTTACTTTGTTACCATTTCACAACGTGTTGAGAATATTTTATATCAACGTAACTATTTGGTTTATGGTAATCTAATTTAGTGTAAGGGTGTAAATTAAATTCTAAAACCAGAAAACCTAAAAATTGAAAAATTACTTTTTTCAAAGCGAATTTGACATTTAAGCCCATGCCCTGGGAATTGAAGTGGAACCCAAATAAATGAAAGAAAAATCAGCTCACTTGTGAATGACATTCAATGTCAGCTGGAAATTTTGGAGGAAGTCGTCACAGCGCAATCTTGAACCATGAACCACTCCAAGGTCAGCAAGATATTTCTCATGGTTTCCTGTGAAGAAAGCATAGATCTTGAACATTAATTAAATGCCAGAGCTGCTACATGAAACCTTGGGCTTGTAAGGGGTGAGGAGGTTTGAAGCACAGCATCAAACACTAACCGAAAACTGAACCAAAACCATTATTTTTGACTGAACCAGGACATAACCGAAACGGAACATTTAATATTGAACCCAAACCAGAACGAAACCACAATAATGAGGAGGAAGACTCAAATTCCTTCAACATGGCAGATGGAGCAGGTCAAGCCTGAATGAGCAGTAAAACCTAGAGCGTGTTGCCCCAAAACATTTAGTACGTCTTTCACCGCAAAAATAAACTATGCATCGCCAAACGCTTAGTCTCCACCCAAATGTAGTGCTAGCGGTCCGAGCCAGATGCTAAAGTTCCAGAACTAGCCGTCATTTCAATAAAAAGTTAAATGAGATTTTCTTAAAATTTTAGTGGGAAAATGGAACCCGTTTTAAGTGACTGGCTCCACTTAGCTCCATGTATCCGAGAGCTTCATCACTTCACTTGCAACTTGTGTAAAACAGCTTGCTAGACCTAGCGCTACCTTTGGGCGGAAAATGAGTGTTCGGCGATGCCTAGTTCACTTTTGCAGAGAAAAAAACCCTGTAAATTTTTTTTTTTTTAGGCACCCACACGGTAGGACAATGCACTTAGTCCCAATCAAATGCAAGTGTGTGACCCAAGCCTTTATTTATTTATTTATCAATACTACCTGGCCCAAAGGGCCGTGGTAGAAAGTCAAATCGTTCCCGAGTTCCCGTACACTTTGCGCACATATGCAAAGTGCCTTTAGTGAATTGCTCAGAGACACACCGTTTGTCTGGAAACAAATCACTAAAACTCTATCCTCATGTGATGGTTACTGGTTCAACGGAAAATGGTTAACCGTATTGAGATGCAAGCTGAAATTGTTTTTGCGGGTAGCGGCGCGAGGTCAATTTGAACATTCGAGGCGGTGGTGTCGGCAACACACTGTTGCCTCAAAAAACAGCAGCGATGCGGAGACATATCGATGATAATGAAACAAATAAATAAATTGCGTGTTTATGTGCTGCATGACCTGGCGTCGGTGTGGAGGCGTACAGGCTAAGCCAAGAGGCCAAAGAGCTATTCTAGAGCGCAGCTCTTAGGTGCCCGTTTCCGGCTTTAGCGGCGTCGGCGTAACCGCGCATTGCATTATGGGATGTTTCCCATATTGATGTCACGAGGGAGGAGGAGGAGGGAATGCAGAAAAAATTCCCCTCTGATTCAGAGAAAAAATTACCCCGCTAAATTTAGTGGATAAAATTCCCTGTTAAATTTAGCGGGAGAAATTCCCGCTAGATTTAGCAGAAATATTTCCCCGCTAAACTTAGCGGGAAAATTTCCCGCTAAATTTAGCGGAAAAAATTCCGCTAAACTTAGCGAGAAAATTTCCCCGCTAAATTTAGCGGAAACAATTCCCGCTATATTTAGCGGGAAAATTTTCTGCTAAATTTAGTGGGATGTCGCAAAAATTTCCCGCTAATTGGGAGGGGAGCAGGAGAGGAGGGGCATACGCTCCCCTTCTCCTCCTCAAGAGCTGCGCTCTAATTCGGCATTACAGAGAGTTATAAACGTCATTTGCCTTTCTTGGTTGTTTCATTGCTAACTGCACAACGCTCAAGGGAAGAGAAGGTGACCATAGAAAGCTAACATAAAAGACCAAAAAAACTGAGTGCCTTAAAGCTTGAAATTCATTTAAAGGAGCTGTGCAACAGTTTCAGTGCTTTGCTTAAATAATTTGGGAGTTGGTGTCTCGACCTTTCTGAAGTAAAGAACAAAAACCGCTTTTGCCTGCATGTCCTAGTTTTTATTTTAAAAATGGACAAAGATTGAGGTTTTCGGCATCTTTCAACTCCTTCACCAGCTTCCGAGTCACGTGCGCCGTGACGTCAATGGGGTTTGCGCGGGGTTCCGATGAAGCTCTCTCTCTAGAGCCATCAGTGAGCAACGAGAACTCATCCGCTTGCGACCGCGTGACCACGTGCTGGCGGGCGCAGCGTGGCGAAAGGAGAAAAGTCTCATCCGGGTCGGACCATCCCCGTCCGGCTCTGCCTTCGTCCCCCTCCGGCTTCTGGCGGCTGCTCGCGGTCAGATAGGAGCTGACGGTTTTGTGGACCTAGGATAGATGGCACTACTAAAACGCCGTATAATAAAAGTTTTGTAGATGATACCAGGTTTTTGACGCATTTATATTTATGTTGGAACGACAAGATTTATAAAAAAGTTACCTTTTATTGAGCAGGTATTCGCACAACTTGCTATCTTTCTACAAGACCCCCCATTGACGTCATGCCGAGTGTTTCTCATGGCCGCCGCTGCGGCTGCAGGTCGGGGGATATTCTAATTTTTGCCTCGCGATTACTGCGGCAGAATCGCAACATTTTGAAGGAAGGAGGTGTGTTTTCTGTCCTTTGTGACAAGATGAACAATGTCCAAAGTAGAAAATGCCAATTCTTTCAATGTTAAAATCGTTGCACAGCTCCTTTAAAGTCTGGAGACACAGAATGCGCAGCTTGTTATGAGCTGCCCAGAGGGTTAATTTGCGAATGATTCCGAGCTCGGAAGAGATGCTGCATCTTCTGCTATATTGAAAGGTTAAGGAAACTTAATATTTTTGCGACCGACCCACATCATTAGTGACACCAGATCACGATTGCGTGGTTGGCCCAATATTATCCTATGGATGTTGCGACTATGGGTCATAGGACCACAAGTAATGTCATGTGACCATTAAAATGACGCAACGAGACCACTTGCAATGATGCCACAGGGCAATGTGAAATAACATCACGTGACACCACTGCATCACATAACATATAATGATTACACAATCACGACTCCTCCTACCATTACGACGACAAAAAGTTTTACAAAAACATGAATACACAGTAACTGTAATAATGCTGATCGAAGCCACTCCACTGGTGCAGGGGAAGGTTATAGGATTACGGAGTGATAGGTCCGCGATTCGATTTCTGCCGGGAAAGACATTCTTTAAAAAACACCTGGTTGTATTATCACATCTTCGTAATGCTCAGTGTTGGGAGGTACTTTAAGTACAATGTACTTAAAGTACTACTTCAAGTAGATTTAGGAAACTTGTACTTTACTTGAAGTACATTCTCTGAGTATGTACTTGTACTTTACTTAAAGTACTTTTTTCTGGTACTTTCCGAGGAAAGTACAATTTCCGACTTCAAAGTACATTCCCCGAATTTGGTTTTGTTAAGTTTGTATCACGAAATGATACTTTGTCAACTCCGAAGAAATACTGGGAGGATATTCTACTCTCAGCAGAGGATGAGCAGACGACGCATCGCTCCACTTGTTCTGGGGCGGCTTTCCAGTAACTTTTTGAACTCTCGCTACTTCTCAATCGTTCAGCGCAAGTGAGGAGGTTTAAAAAATTATGAGGGCAAAATTAATCAAAATCTAGCACCCGAAACTGTGGTGCGGAACAATTAAACTTTCAAGTCGAAGAAAAAAACAACAGAGGAGAACGTCACAATGTTTTTAGGAATTCTCTTTTGTCTTTTCCTTCGACTTGAAAGTTGCTCAATTTTCGCACCTCGATCTCAAGTATCACGTTATGATTAAAGGGCCGATGCAACAATTTTTATACTTTGCGCAAATACCGCTTAAAAGGGATCCCTGACGTTGATGACCTATGAAACACGCGTTCGTTTTTCACCCCAAGCAATAGAAGTCCCAGAAACAAATGAAAGAAAAACGAGCAGCGTTCACCCCTCAACTCGCAGCCAGAACAAGCGGCCACGTGACCTGGAATGGATTATATGCCGCCAATGTTGATCATAGCCACGCGCTGGGGTTGGCAAAGCACAGGACACGCGCTGAGTTCCAGACATTGTTATGGCTCGGCTATTGTCGTCGTTGCTGCGATTGGACACGGGCCACTACCCGAATGCTTCTCGAGCTAGTAATTATCACGAGCCCAAATCGAGTGCCCACGCAATGCTCGGGTCCAATCTATGAACCGCATTCAAATATCGTCATATGGGTGTACTGCGATCCCCACGTTACGTCATCAAATTTTTCAAAGGAGAGATTGAATGAAAATGATCGCTTTTGTCCTTGAGATTACACCGCAACAAAGGAGTTTCTTGGCCAGTGGCGTTGCGTGCGAGTATGCTTGAGTCCCACCCGTGCCAGTTAGCTCGTGTAAAGTGAAAAACATTCCAACTGAATATCGTTGCACAGCTCCTTTAATTATCACCAGCTCTCTTGCACACTCACCGACGTCATGCTCTCTCCTAGTATATATTTAACACCCTTGGGTGCAAAAATCCAGTGCAAGCGGCACCTAATTCAGAAGAGAGACTTCTGAATTTGGCTCAATTCTTGAATATAACTACTCTGTGGCCACTTGACTATCAAATATTCGCCACTGTTTTTGAAGATAGGTCATGCACCCTGATTACCCCTGGGCAATGCAGACCAGTTCAAGAATCACTGTATGCATGTTTGCAAATCCGGTCTCAGGGTGCCGCCATCTTGCCCAGTGGGGTGCGCTTGGGCACGGCCATAATCCGATTATGACGCCTTAGCAAGGCTTCGTAATTGGAGTAGGACGCATCCAAGCGCACCCCAGTTAGCAAGATGGCAGTGCCCTGAAGCCGGACTTGCAAACGTCTATAGGGAAATTAAAGGACATCATGAAAGACCGTATTAAAATACTTGTACTTTACTTTTAAAGTACATTGTATTTATAGTACTTTACTTCAAGTACATTTCACTCAGTGTACTTAATACTTTACCTAAAGTACATCACGTCTCATTTACTTTGTACTTTACTTGAAGTACCTTTTAGATGTACTTTACCCAACACTGGTAATGCTCTAGGCATGGAAGCCAGCCCTAAAACACATTCTGTGTTAAAATCGACAGGCTGTCAGATCGTTTTATAATGGCCAAAAATGAAGGCTGGAGAGGCAAAGTAAAGTCACGAAAAGATTGACACGGGTGCCAGGCACTGGGACACCAATGCCTTGAGCTCTAGACATTGATTGAGGAAAATATAAATTTTTTTTACTGTGAAACATTCTTTGGCTTTGTGTTCCGCATTTTGTGAGACCCAAATAAAAGCATGGCCGCGAGGCTTGACACCGATTGGTTGGCGGGTGGGAGAGAGGGGTGAGGTGCTCGACACTGATTGGTTAAAGGAGAGGTGGCAGTTTGATACTTTACACCCATGTTACGGATTAAAAAAACAGGCACGGGGATGGCCAAAAAAACATACTTTTCATTTAAGGCTCGTCAAATTACAAGGCGCTGGAGAAAACCAGCCTTCTGTCCTTATTTCAAACACTCTTTTTGTTCGCATTTCGCCCACTCATAAGCATGCGGGAAGCGCCTCAGCATGCACCTCGTATCGCTGCGCCGCAGTGTTCTTACGCAGCTAAATGGCAGTCTGCTTTCATCGCCGTCACCATGGCAACGAACGCTGAATGACCTTTCTGGATGGCGCGTGTATCACTGGGGAGCGTGTTAACCCGCCCCACCCCACCCCCGGCCTGCATTCACGCCGCTTCGCGGCGACAGTCTGCGGCTGCTCATTACAAAACTATTAAACTTTGGCTAGCATACGGCATTCAGAAAATCGGTGTTTGTTTTAACGGCAATGAAAGCAGACGGCCTTTATGCTGTGGAAGAACACTGCGGTACAGCAATACGAGGTGCGTGCTGAGGCCCTTCCCGCATGCTTTTCAACCGGTGGAACGTGAAGAAAAAGAGTTAGAAATAAGGACTTGACACGTAAGGCTCGTTTTCTCCAGTGCCTCATAATTTGACAAGCCTTACACGAAAAGCATGTTTTTAAACCAGAATTTGGAGATAGTTTTCTTCTTCTTTTTTTTTACAACAACATGGGTCTAAAGTATCACTGTGCCGGGAGGTCATGTGACCAGAGGGGTAGGTGAGGAGGAGCTCGACCACGTGTGCGCACTGAGGGCGAACAGCTCGAGCGTATGGAAGGTTCTGGAAGATTGCCAGGTGTATCAGCCCCATTAGCAGTAGCATAACTTCATTCTAGGAACTATCAAGTGTATACATGGTATGCGTTAAACTATCAGATGAAGAGCGCCGTGAACGTAGACGTCTGGAAACTCGGAGTGTTACTAAACGTTTGTAATGCTAGAACGTTTCACATATGCGACACAACTGCCTAGCAATTTGCCATAAATTTTTCTTTTCATCTTTCAAGCACAGCATGCCACCTGCCCCCTTCTCTCTCCTTTCTTGTTTCAATCATCCTTCTATTGCCCTTGCTGTCCTTGTTTTCAACTTGGTCATTTGAAACGGTTAGTGTGCAAGTACGGTGTATGCTGGTTGATTGACCTCGCATGCAAGTACTGCACTTTGGTACTGTTTCCGAGCACCTGTACGAACACATAATTTGCAGTGGGGTTTGCAATGAAGTCAAGCTCACAGAGCAAAATTATGCATGTAGGTACTTCTGTTGCCCCCGATTTCATAGCATGGCCTCTGAATAGCAGTTTTGTACTATTTGAAGGCCTTAGCTGTCCCATTAAGCGAAAAAGCGGCGGCGTTGTGCCCAAAAGATGGTCACACCAACACGTCATCAAGCACACTCCTCAGAAATAAAACACAAAGACAAGCACAGCAACGCAGATGCTTCGTCACGAAAGCCAGCGGTGGTGCTCAAGGTCAAAGCGGACGCGCCTCAGAAATAAAACAAAGAAAAGCACAGCAATGCTTCGACACAGAAGCTGTCGTGAAAGCCGGCGGTGTTCGCCGCGCTTGCGCAGCTGTGGAGCATGATGTCACTGCCGAAGCACCGTGTGAAAAAGGAAAGACGTGGCGCGCTGCTTGCAGAAATGCGCTGGGTGTAGGAATACTTTCATATTCCGACACAAAGCAGTCTTAAGTGCCTCTGCCAAATTTTGTAATGCAGATGATGAAGAGTCGATCACACATTTTTCATTTTAGCAAATGGGAGCTATGAAATTTTTGTTGTTGTTTAGCGTGGGGAATGCACGGGCGGCCACAGTCCAAGATAGAGTTATGAACTGGCTTGCGCTTGGTGGAACTGGTAACCAAACCAATATTTCGCACTCATGACTGAACCGAAACCGAACTGGAACAAAATACAAAGCTACTGAACCAAAAAATGAAAAATGACGGGTTTGATACCTTGGTTGTTAGACAGAATGGCCGAGAATAATACTTGCCTTCAGTTTCTCCTTCTTCGCTGGATATTAAAATAGTACCTATAACAAAAAAATAAAAAATGTATAGGTTAAGGGTGAAATCTGAAGCTTCCACTGATGCTTAAGAACAAATTACTGCCATCGCTAGCAGTGGTAAACTAGTGGAGAACAGACCCTTTCCGTCATCAATTTCAACATCCGGTGCAGACATCTGGATCTGCTCTTTCAGTATCTGGAAGTGACAGAACACAATGGCATCTAGTCGCACTAAAATCACTCAATGTGTTTTGATGGTGCAAGGACGAAGACCACGCACCTTTTCTTCCAAAACTCTGAGAGTTGTCTGCTTTGTGTTCAGGTTGACGTAGACCTGACAGAAAAAGAAAACACCCACTGATGTCATTCGTTTGCTGGCCCAAACAATGTTAACATATAGTATACCCGGCTCATTAAAAACAAACTGCGGTCCTTGTCCTGCATGAGCACTTGTGCTTCCAAGGAGCATTCGAGAGTGCATTCACACTTTCCCACCCTGTCTTTCTAAATTTACAACCTCTCAAATATAACAGTGATGAGGTGCTTTTGACAGATGTCCCCAAAGATTAGTAAGGAACATTTATAGAATCTCGAAGGGGCAAGCAGGAAATATCTAGTGCAGTGGTTCTAAAATGGGGTTAAGCACAAAGCCACCTTTGCGGTCCGTGAAGCCCTCGCCTCAACCCTCAACCCCCACCCCTCAATTCCTAAAAAAAAAAAAAATTTGTGTTGCTGTTCACCTTGGTTAGATGGCGCAAGCTACCACCCGGAATAAAGGGTACAGCCACTACCATCTATATTTTAATTTATCCTTTTACTTGCTGCTTCTCACTTCTGTCAAAACAGTAAAGGATGCTTTTTTCACATTACAATTAGTGGCTAGACAAAATTGCTCCCAACTAAAAATGCCCATGCACGCATCGCCTTAACGCTGGCTTTTCATGCACTTTTTGTTTCATAAGTAAGCACTCTTTTTGCGTTGCAATCAAAGGTCTCCCATACAGTGTAATCCTTCCAAGCCCCAACTGAAAACTCTACCTCGGCGTTTGATGAGCAGGCATAGCACTTGGGGTTAGGAGGGACCATCTGGGTTGGAATGACCAGCTGCTTCTTGAGTGTTGGCTGCTGATTCAGGTACACCTACGGGATGGAAGGACACTCGTGATAAATGAAACCCAGTTGGAAACAACAATACGCACATACAAAATGTAAAAAAGGTGCAGTGACCGGAAAAATAAGATAAAAAAGATTAGGGGCTAGCTGCATTAGAAGGTTGGTGTCGTAACAACAGCGTCAGAGCTGCGAGCTATCGAAAAAAATCCAAACCAGTGAAATGACCCAAACTTGAAACTTTCACACTTGCATTCTGTAGCATTACTTTGGGAAAAGATAAACCAGTGCCGAACAGGAGCGTGCGCTGCAAGGATGGTACCACTTCAAGGGCTTCACTCAACACAAGAGGTATAAAAGAGTGTTCCAAAGGACGTACGGCACTGCATTTTTCTTGTTTTCCTTGGAGGATTTTGAATGCCTGGAGGACAATGAGGCCAGCAATAATGGCATTGGTGGTTGCAATGGCAGGGATGATGTTACCAGCCATAGCTGCAGTAAAAGAAAAAGAAGAAAAAAAAAAGAAAAATAGGCAAGTCTGTATATAGCAGATGTCACATTCGAAAGCTTGAAAGGCCCGTTCACACACTCGCGTTCAGAGCGACCGCTACAGCTATGAACGAATGCAACCGGTTGGGACGAGCTGCCGTAGAGACGAAGCGCCAAACGGCAGCATCGTTTGCAACCCAAGGAGTTGAGACGCGCTGAACTTTTTGCCACATATGGGAACAGACGGAGCGACTACAACAACGGACCAATCGTCGGTCAAGGAGAGCTCGGCTGAGCACGTTGCACGCCGGCCGTGATACCTGCTATATGGTGAAAAACATTATCTCAGTGGTGATCGTGAACATGGTCGGCGTGGTGGAAGCTCAACGTTCCACGTGGAGTGCTATCCTTGACTGAATTCTTGTCGTACGTTGCAATAATAAGCCAGCACATCCTAGAAGAGAACATCCACTTACTCGTGCAACAATGTCGTGACGTCCTCAAGACGGCAGAAACGCTCGTACCGTCGTGTTTGTTTACCTCAAACTACAGTGGTCCTTTCTTAGCATTGGTCACCTCAAACATGGACTGGATTTCTTATTTCGAGTACTCTGTGAGCATGCTTCGAGTTCAAGGTACTACTGGTGTGTACCGTCTTCGAAGATGTGTCCGAAGGATGCAAATTTTCGCCTGTTTTCATCATCCGATAAGAGTGATTAGCACTAATAGAATTTCTGAACGCTTGCAACGTCTGTCTGATCACGAAATCACATCTCTACGTTGCTAGAGAGCTCCTAAACCTACAGTCTTTTGTAATCGTCAAAAACGGTGTGGCGAGATTAGCATTATTGCTAAAGTAGCGTGTTAAAGTCGTAATCGTCCAAGACATCATTTTCTTTTCTATTTTCATCCACTAAGCCCCATAAGCCCCATGATAGAATAAAAATGAACAAAGCTCGAGGCTACAGAAAACCGTCTGCCCATTTTCTGTTAAGCCAGTGAGTGGTAGCGTGCCCCTCCTTTCTAGACCGCAAAAACACTTAAAGCCCCTGGAAAAAAAAAAAAAATTTAAAGGAGTCTGGTTGGTGTTGAGAAATTAATTTTATGCGGAAAAACATTTTTTTTTAGAGAATATTGAAGGCGCAAGACACGATTTAGTCGGTAGTCACCTCCTTTCCACTTGTTTTCTCTCTCATCATTTCGGGTGAGTGGAGGAGAGGTGGATCGGCTTGGCCATCCCGTTGAGGTAAAGTGTATGACCATTCCGTGACGTCATGAACTTTGCACGCAGAATTTAAAATAAATCTCGCGCATAAATATTGCGCTAAAATTTTTTTTTTTTTTTACGCAAAAAATTAATTTTTTGACGCGGTTTAAACAAAATTACACGGTTTAAACCAAAAAAAAATTTTTTTCCATCGTTTTGTTTCAGGCGGTTGAGAAGCAGTTGCCATTTTGACGACTACCATGTTTTCCAGAGTTGCTGCACTTGTTGCAGTGGTTGCAGGAGTGCACACGTGCAGCGTGGAGCGCTCGTCCCAACTGCTCCGGTCACAACGGAGGAAGTCGTAGCTAATGCACTCGTTACAGATGTCTGAACCGGCCTCAAGCCAGTTGAAAAATGAACATCATTACCATCTCTCGGAGACAAGCGAGCAATTCGACGGTACAACAGCAACACAGAAAGAAGGTGCGCTTACCTTTGACGTCAAACTTGCTCGTCTGCGGGATGCCGAAACAGTGGGCCCGCAGGTTGGAGCACGACGTGACGAAGTCAAGGCACTCTTTGTTGTCCTAGAGTGGCGAGGCAAAACACCCGCAACATTTTATTAACACCACTCGCTTATTGCTTCATTTGCTTTCATCGTTTCTCGCAAACACGCGTGCCCTTTCGGTAGCTCCTCTTGCAGTATCTACAGAGATCGCTACCGCCGAGATGCTCCTAAAGAGGATGGCACAAGATAAGCACCCACCTTGTCCCAGACAAGATGGTCGCCCTGTGCCAATGCTTGCACCTGTGCCTTCAGTCGGGTCAGGGAGTCATTGAACACCTCGCCACACTCCTGCATGCTCCACAGCCGCTGATCCCCCGTGCGACTCGTGCTCGTGCTGCTGCATGGAACTTGAGTTCCGACAGAAGACAGAATGAAAGTTTAATAAAGTGCAACAAACCTGGACCAGTGGCACTGAAAAGAGGGAAATTGCCGAAAGCAGATATTCAAGTATCGTGGGTATGGCTCACGGGCATCGGGCAGGGCAGACCACTTGAGCGGACAAGGAGGCTTGCGTCTTTTCCAGAGCTTCTCCATTTGCAACAGATATCGGATGTCGTCGTTGAACAACTGAAATTAAAGAAGTGCACGGCCCCCACTCCCTTAGGGGACAAAGGAAGTAGTATCCCCAGCAATGAGCACAGTAGCTCGCAGCTCTTAATATGCTCGTAATGCAGGTTAACTGGTACTAAATCTAAGACGACTGTTGAATCAGTACGTCCCCAGTTAGCAGGTTCAAATTCAAGCCGAGGTGACCGCAATCCGGCGGAGGCTTAGTGAGAAGCTGGTGCCATGTAACCGAGATTTCGGTTGCATGTCATAAGATGGTCGAAATTAATTCTCAGTTCTTCGTTTGGGCATGGTAGATGCCCTCCGTTGGTTTGGCATGTAACACCCTGAAATTTGATTAAAATTTAATTGAATTGGTACCATAAAATTCCAAAGAAACATCCACCTGTGGTGAAGAGATAAATAATACAAAATATGGAACTGGCAATCTTTTGGGGGTGAGACAGCAAACTTTTATACACCAACACAACTCTCTGAAGTCGCGGCACGGCGCATGCGCAGATGCATAACTTGACACAAATCTAGTTTCTGCGCACAGTGCCCACACTTGGTGTGGACAAACGTGAGCTTGTTTGCAAACAGCCTGTTGGTGTACAGAAAATGCACAATCAACATGCACACACCCGCTACAAACCCACGATACGGGAACCAATACCAGAGACTGCAGACACGACAAGATCGCATACCACGGCACTGCTTCTCGACTTTAATTAATATTGATCTTGTCAATCGATGAAAAATAAATTGTCTAATGAACAGTTGTAACCCCTCTGAGGGCAGTCCATGCAGCAGTGGCTACCTGCATCAGTAGCCCATTGTGCGATGGCACTCGTGCAAAGGAGCTCCACTGTGTCAAGTGGCAGCTTGCGCTACCTAGCCGAGAGCGGCAGTAGCGAAAGCCATGCGAGCCACATGCCTCTGCCGCAGTTGGGTAGGTGCCCCACGCAACTGCCCAATACACTGGCCCAGCAGAGTTCCCTGTACTGTTGTTCTTTCTTGCACCAGTGCAAGCTCATCTCGCTGGCCAGCTACAAATTCTCTTTATGTCGGGGAATCCTGCCATTAGCTCTTGCTCAAACACAGTCTACACTCTATCTCACTAGTTGCACGCAGCATTACCAAAGGTGTCGGGGTGAGAGTGTAAGATCAGCAGTTGGGGACAAGTGCAAAAAGTAACTCCCTTGGTACTCTGACCATCTTATTAATAGCCCAGCCCCCCTCCTCCCCCCACAGCTATTTTCCCCTGGAGAGATTAGCCCGCCACTCAAAGTTCTTACAAAAGCGGTTGTCCTCTCTCCCGCCCGTAGCTTCCACAGTACTGCGTGCAACTAGTGAGATAAGGCTGGCAGGTGTAGAATGTGCAAGACATGCGTAAGGCGGCAACTGTTTTGTAGCGTTAGCTACACTAGCCGAGGTTGAGCAGTTTCGCGTGGCTCTCATAATGAGCCGTGCTCATTATGCGAGCCACGCGCAAGCACGTGCGCGGCGGCGGCGGAGCCGCCGTTGCCGCGCGTTCCGCATAATGAGCACGGCTCGTATAATGAGCATGGCTCATTATGAGAGCCACGCGAAGCCGCCGTTGCGCCGCCGCGCTTGCCTCGCCGGTCTGCGCATTCCAGAGGAGCGACGTCATAGCCGCGACAGACGCACTGGCGCCGCCGTGTGCCCAGCTGTGCACCTCCGTTGCGCAGTAGCCATGTCCGACGCTGCACCGGAGCCACTTGATAGCGCCTCTCATTTTGTGCGCTAAGCTCACGCTACGTATATCCTGACATAGCCGAGCTAAGCCACCGCAATTTTTTTTATCTTCATCGTTTTCTATGTGCATGCGTCTTTGTTTATGAATGTTTTTCACCATTCAAATATTCAGCTGAAAGTTACTAAATGTCCTGTCCACTTCTTATGTTTGAGTTTTCAGCCTAGAACTAGAGCGATGAACAACTGACTAGCCATCTTGACGCCAGTTTTTACCTTGTTGAACAGCTTTTGCGTGTCATAGCCACAGTTGACAGCCCAGACTCGCGTGGACACTCTGCGGACGTTACCCGTGGAGTTTGTTTGCTGCTGCACCAGCTTCTCCACGTTGACCTCCCCTGCAATCACCAGTGAAGGAGAAGGAAAGATCAACCGGTGGCCTCAATTTCTCAAATGCAAATATAACTGGTATAAATCATCCCAGTCATCAATCAATCAATCAATTCATTACCTCCAAGCTCTGGATCTGTCGAATCTGGGGACACATCTTCGTCCGCATCTGCCTCTCCAAACAGCTGACTGTACATACGGGAAGAGAGACCAACACCATACAATTTGAAAATGCAGACAACTCCTTTATTATCCGCATTTTCTCATCACCAGACTTCCACCTGCTGCGCGAGTGGAAACTTTAGTGCACTTTAACGCTCCACATGTGCTTTAAGTCTTCCTAAAATTGACTGACTTGGGAGCTTTCAATGACGTGCAGCAAGTTTCTAGTTGTAACCATATCTTTAGTTTCAATAATGAAAAAGTTATTTAGTGAATATTGGGTAATAAGTTTGCTCATTGATGTTTTTTTTTTCAATCCTTGACGGCTGCCGTGGCTGGCAGTTTGCTCCCGAAAAGTATCTGTTTTTTTTTCTTTTTTCCTCAACCACTCACATTTGTAGGGATATTTGAAAGCATTTATACACAACAAAGAAATTAACAGCTCAAGACAAACAAAAGAAAAAAATATATAAATCATGGCTATCGCAAAGTTTGTGACAGATTCCAGACCCAGAGTCAAAAAACTAGGCGCAAAAAAAAAAAAAACTAATACTCGTGGTCAACCGTGAAAAAGTGATTGAACCTTCTTCCCAGGGAATTTATCCCGATCCTAGGTTTTAGCAATGTATTGATGAAATAACTTCGGGATAGCGTAATTCAGCCACCCTCAACATTCAGTGCAACAGGTTGGGTAAACATGAACATTTCTCAGACTGACCAAGGGGTCCCTTCTTGCTACTGACTTCGACGAAATTCTGGGTTCATTTTTTTTTATTACTTCAATTCACGATTTATGGTAATTCTGATGCACAACCACATTCCACTACCACGTTCCACGATGCAAGCCGCGGAGTAACGAGCAGCATGGTTACCAAACAAGAGAAGACCCTGATGTGTTTGAAACCGAAGCTATAGCAATCACATGATGTAGCATCATACAACTAATTAAAAAGATTTAAAAAATATTTTTTGTGCAATTCTTAATTTATGATTTGAAAATTAAATAAGGTTGAATTCAACGTTTTTAAAATGCTACCGTGACATTTTGTTACTCACGCTGCCCAAAGTGTTGCATGGTCGGTTCAGTCGTAAAAACATGAATTGTAAACGCAGGTTTATAAAATGCAGACAATATTTTTAGTGTAATGAATATTACTTTGTAGTGTAATGAATATATGAAGATTAAAGGGATACTGAACCGAAATTTGAAATTTTCAAATTTCGTTCGGAAATGGGTCAAGCATGACGTGTAATAACCGTAATTCATAATCGCAGGTTTGTATTTTGAACGATTGGCTATATTTTTCGTTCCAAACGGTGCACTCCAGCGAGCGCTCGAAGAGGAGCGAACGGAGGGCGCGATGCGTCATGGGATATCCGGCGCAAACAAAAACAGAAAGAAAAGTTTCCCCGCATTCGTGACGTAGCAAGGCTGGCGGGATTATGAGCTTTGCCCTTGGTGGCGTTGTCAGCGTTGTGGTGGCGTCAATAGCGTCATCGCGTTACAACGGAGCCGTTCGAAGTGCCCGTGGGGTGACGAGCGTGTGGCTGGCCCAAGAAGCACGTAGTTTCCACAGCACTGTCAGCTTAGAGCTGAACGGGGTGGGGAAAGCAACTTTTGTCCGAGTTTTGAGCGACTGGCTAATCTTCTAGGGGGAGAATGGCTGCATCCGGCTGCACAAACGAGGGTCCGAGAAAGAGGAGAGTCCACCCTTTCCGTCTTCTTGGACTGTTTGGTTCAATTCGCGATTTGTGAGTTGGGGAGGAAAGCTAAGAAGGAAAATGTTGAAATGCCAAAGAGCGGCGCTGCACCAGAGGAATCTGCTACGTCACGACTACGTAGCAGATTCCACAACGTTGCTAGACTACCTCCCAAATAGGCTCCGCATGCATCCACCAGGTGCACATTGGAAGATCGTTTATTTAGCTTTAAAATTAGTTTTCTTGTGCCTTTCAACGGAAGACTGGTGTTTTTGAGGTTAGGGTACAACATGCAACACATTCAAGCTAGAAAATGAGCGCTGAAATTTCGTTTCCCTACACCTTTAAGGCCGGGCAGATACATTTCTTATTCACTACCTCTTTTAAAAAAAAAAAGGCCCTGAATATATCAATTGCAAACATAATGCAACGTGCCATGCAATGACTACCTTATTTATTTGGTATGGTTGAAATCTCCTTATCAGCTCATTATCCGATATGGGTCTTATTTAGATCCAAGGTATTAATCTCACTTTTGGAACGCAGAGAATTCACCTCTTCCATGGATTGTACCATACTGCAATTCCTCCAGGATTGGCTCACATTTTTATTTATTTGAATACAGATAGAGATTTTCTATTCTGGCACCATAGTCTAAGGGGGACACTGGCTAGAGATGGAACTTCTGAACTACTCAAGTGATCTGAATGAAATTTGCAGGGAAGATTTAACTTCAGATGGTGTACTGTGCAGACTTTCGGCTCTCTGGGACAACTTTACATACCTGCATAAGAAAATGTATCACACTTCGTTAAGAAATCGACGATACGCAAATGAAGCTATTAAGCACCATTTTGACTGCTTGAATATAAAGTGAGGGATGTGGAACTTTGGGCTATACAGTTTTTATAACTCAAATGTAAATACATTTCAGGTAGAGCTATTACCTCAAAATATGAGATGCATATCTGTCCTATGTCCATTTTTGAAAACAGTTTTTTTCTCAATGAGGGTTTCACCTTAAAACAAAATAAAGTAGATAGCACAATTCCCCAGTAAATTTCGGTTCAAAAACATCTTGATTGTGGCACCAGAATACTTTTACCTTCGAACAAAAGATGCCTTCATATAAAATTTGCAGCAAAAAGTGGAACGGAGACAAATATTTTATATGAACGTCACTATTTGGCTAATGATTATCAAATTTAGTGTAAGGATGTATTAGTTTCTAAAACTGAAAACATCAAAATTAAAAAAATTATCTTTTCAAAAAAATTTTATATTTAGACCCTTTAAAGTGCCTGCCCAGCCTAAAAATAGCGATCGTAGGTTTTCACGCCTCGTGCAATTTTACATACCTTCAATTATGCTGCCGAATTATCCAACCAAAATAATTAAGATTTTATCAGAAAATTAATTCAAGAAGCTCAGATTTTGATACACACATGTTCGTTTCGTCACTCGACAAAACCTGTGAAGTGACAGGATCCTACAGTCACTAATCGTGACGTCGCGCCTTTTGCAGTTCTCCTCCTTGCCGACATCGAGCCGCTCTCGAAAGCCCCGTCCCGCCAACAGACTCGGGAGAGGAAGCAACGTATAGATGGCAAGGAGGACGGAGGAAGGTGCACCCTAAGGAGACGGCATGTTGATCCTGTTACGTCATGGCTCATTTATCGAGCGAGTCGCAATACGGGATTTTCTAGAGGCGTGTTCACTGATGGAAGCGGCATTTGACCTTTGTAGCAGGTTCTGAAGCAGGCAAAATATTCGTTTGGAGCAGCCACTGACACTTTTGGAGCAGATGCCAGCATCTGTTAGCACATCACTTAAGAATAAAGAAGTGTTTGCATCCCTAAATGAGTTCATTCATGACAGTGATCAAGGGTTCCTGTTTGACACTCGAGCATATTACTTATCACCATTTGTGATAAGAAGAGATGGGGCGTAAAAGGAACACAGACTTCTTAAACAAGACTCTAGTTAGAATAGGTTTCACTTTCAATAGGTATTAAAAAATGGTTAGAAAGTGAATCATAACACACCACTTCATTGGGATCAATCCTCCCTCCCCATTTTACACTTGGTAGTTTGTTTAGCCTGTAAATATAATTTCTGTAAAATGCCAGCAAGAATCAGCCTATACGCTAACACGTCTACCAATAAAAATGCGTCCCGTAAGCTTAATGAACCTACCAAACTCAAGACTCGAATATTATACATAGCAAAAACATGGAGACACTGTTCTTTAGAGGCGAAGGAATCGGTCATGTCAAAGCTTGCTGCTCTTGCGATCGACAGCTGCACGGGAACTACTGTCACTACCGTATTTATTCAAATATATATAGGCCTGTGTTTTCTTCTTCCTTTTTCTCTGCTCAGTTTTTTTTTTTTTTTTAATAATTAGAGATTAATTTACACTTAAGACAAAGAAGGTCAACATGTAATAATCTTGAGCATAATATGCGTGCCTATCACGCTAAGACAGACGTTCCCCCAGGTCAGCCTCTGCTCGTAGCACTCCGATGCAAAGCGGTGAGGCTCGACGCACACATGCTGGTGAGAGGCGGTAGAGGTTGATGCGAGCGGCGCAAGTGCCACGGTACTTAGCAGTCATGGAACGTAGGCATGTGGCAGACATGATAATCGAGTGATCTTATCAGGAGTACAAGACCCTGGTTCTGTTTTATCACAGGCAATCCTACTATTTTGCGGAGTTTTCTCGAGGCTCTCAGTTCCCGACATCGACGACATTGTCTGGAAATTTAGACAATGTCAGCGATCAAATTGCTAGCGCATCAACCGGTCAGAGCGGTTAATGCCCAGCATCAATGGCTCTGGCCGGCTGATTCGCAGCATCAAAGTGGGACATCATGGCATTCGTCATATCCTCATACCTGTTCTTTCATTGGCTAAACCAATCAAGTGCAGCGAATGTCCCGTGACTAGTGCTTTTAGTATGTGTGCTTGTGGTTGTATGTGTTCAAACCTTCTACTATGCTCTGACCTAAGACAAAAAAAACTATACGGTGAGTAGAGACGCTGTAAAATACACATTTGTACCAGTTTTCTTTCCTTCTACTTTGATCAATATTAAAGCCAACCAATAAAAAAATATTAATACTTTTGCTTTAAGCTGATCTCAGCACAGGTGTGGTGCAATTCTTAGGAAAAATGGCATTTCCGTGCAAGATGTAGCAGATTCTCGTTTATGGCGCAAGTTGGTACAAACGGCGCAGCACTTTCATCACTGCGTTTTATGTGCTTTATTCCTCAACTCGCAAGCTGAAATTTCGTGGACACTTCCATGGGGAGGTCCTGGTACCTGCCACAAGGTTTTTATATGAAACTAAAGACCTTCATTTTAGGCTGGCGAGGCACTTTAAGATCATCTCGGTTGACTCGAGACCATCTAGCCAACCCAAACACTCCGACACGTCAGCCGTTTCTTCTAGCACGCTGGTGCACAACAGTGAAGTTTGACACGTGCGCGTCAGTGCAAAGTGGTGAAGTTTGACACCAAAGCACTGGTGCAAAACAGTAAAGCCTGACACGAGAAACCGGAGAATTCTGAAGACACTAGTCATACTTTTCCAATATTCTTGAAAGGAGCTGTGCAACAATTTCAGTGCTTTGCTTAAATAATTTGGGAGCTGATGTCTCGACCATTCTAAGGTAAATAACAAAAAAAAAAAACACTTTTGCCTGCACGTCCTAGTTTTTATTTTAAAAATTGACAAAGATTGAGGTTTTGGTAACTCTCAACTCCTTCACCATCTTCCGAGTCATGTGTGCTTTGACGTGAAAGAAGGACGCGTGGGGTTCTGGTGAAGCTCTCTCTCTAGAGCCATCAGTGAGCAGTGAGCACTCACTTGCTCACGACCAAGTGCTTGAGCAGCGCGATCAAAATGGCAAAAGGAGGAAAGTGCCAAAGTGCCAAAGTGCCAAGTGCCCGTCGCCACCGTCCCGTCCCGTCCCCGTCCCACCCGTCCCGCCCGTCCCGTCCGCCCCGTCCCGTCCGCCCCGTCCCCGTCCCGACCGTCCCGTCCCGTCCCCGTCCGTCCCCGTCCCGTCCCCGTCCCGTCCGTCCGTCCCGTCCCGTCCCGTCCCGTCCCGTCCCGTCCCGCCCGGCTTCTGGCGGATGTTCACGGTAGCAGATAGAGCGGATGGTTTTGTTGACCCCGGATAGATGGCGCCACTAAAACTCCGCATAATAAAAGTTTTGTCGATGATACCAGGTTTTTGACGTATTTATAGTATGTTGGAAAGACAAGATTCATAGAACAATTACCTTTTATCGAGCAGGTATTTGCACCACTTGCCATCTTTTTACAAGTACCCCTTTGACGTCACGCCACATGGTTCTCATGGCCGCCGCTTGCGGCTGCGGGTCGAGAAATATTCTAATTTTGGCCTTGCGATTACGCGGCGGAATCGCAACATTTTGAAGGAAGGAGATGTGTTTTCTATCCTTTGAGACAAGACAAACAATGCCAAAAGTAGAAGATGCAAATTCTTTCAACATTAACATTGTTGCACAGCTCCTTTAAACTTGATATCCTACAAACAGTAAGTTTGCTGCAAATTGAATCGAATAGCGCACATACTATTCGCAAATTAGTTTCAAATATTTGCACACCGCTACCTTCGACACCTTTTTTTGTAATAGGTGCACCTTTTCCAGATTACTAGTCAAAGATGCTGCGCCCCAAACTAGGTGGCAATAATTTAAATAAGAGTAGAATAATCAATTATATTTAATAATTTAACAATTGTTATCAAAACATAATGAAGACAGTTTAACATACCCACAACCTGTGAAAGCTTGGAGGTAGGATAATGAATATTGCCCCATGACGTGTTCTCGCAGAAAAAAAAGAGTTAACATTATATTATATCTTACTGCAACCTCTCATTTCAGCAAATGTGCATACTTGAACAGGTGTTTTGCCCAGACAATACAGTGGATGGGCTCTGAAGGTGTGTTTCGGATGGTGCAGCCAGGATATGTCTTCTGGGCTGGACGCGGCTGGCACTCGTAGCACTCGGTGGCCCCCTGCATCAACAACACTTGTCAGGAAAGCTACCCCCATAGTCTCCAAGTGCACAAAGTGGCAGCTGTAAGAGCTTGAAGTGGCCAGGATTTCAAAGATATCTGGACTGGGAAACACAACATCAAGTGTGGCGCTAAATGCACGGTGAAGATTATATACCATCTTTTCAGAGATTTGGCTGATTAAATGTTCACCATTAAATGTTCTGTCCGAAGGCTCGGAATGATTATCAGCTGCTGTCACATGCAGATCCTGAGGTGGGGTGATCTTACTATTAGACGTTTTCCAAAACTCATCGCGGCAAAATGCCACGCAGTGCACTCTGGGAACTAGTTGACCACTCAGTTTCGGTTTCGAATGAGCAGCTTCAGTTCATGCTATCACGCAATGATTGAATGTGCTGCCTGCGTTTTAGATTATCTGACGTTCCACGAATGTACAATACTCTTATTCTCGAGCAATATAGAAGGAAGGCCGGGGCACTTTTCTTGGTTCCCAAAAAGCCAAATACTGTGCGTGCGTATGCAAACGTAGTGAGACGTGGCTTAGTCACCTCACCCCACGATTATATCTTTCCGATGAACCACAAGTGAAATTTGGTCACATTGAGCCCTACACGCATTTTGCTTGCCAAACGTCCGCTTCTTGTTACTTCATTGGGAAAAAACAAAAACTGCATCCTTGCAGGAGTCCCAAAGTTGAGCCCAACGTTGGCGCATGAAACGCAATAAATTCGACCTCCCTACTGCACAAAATTTGCTATTAAGTCTTCCTCATGTCATCCTATATCAACCACTCAAATTTTATGCTGATTGGAGATTAAGTTTTCGCAAAGGAATGAAGGCCCTAACAAGCATACCCTACTCCTCGCTAACCCTTTTTCGACGAGCTTTTACAGACGCCCAAGATTTGTGTCTGAAATTCTCGGAATACTCGGTCAGGAAGAAAGCAAACACGTAACAAATCTTGTGGCCATTAGCAACCGTCAAATGCACTTGGAATCCTTTAGTTCGTTTGGCACACCGCATAGAGGTCACGCCTGTGTACGTGCCATCCGGCGAACGGAGAGACATTCTTCACGTAAGTGCTCGACTGTTGCTTTATGAAAAACAGTTTGTATGCGCGAATGTGCCTTTATGATTGCAGGATAACTTCATGCTTATATGCGATATCGAATTAGTATAATGCAAGGGGTGGCAAGTTCACTTCGTGCAGTGCTGCTGGTCAGTACAGCTAAGAGAAAAGAAATGTGTGCGATTTTAGCTTTTCAATGGTGTCTCCAAGTTTTACCTCGCATACTCAGGCATATCAAGAAAACCAGTAACTGCAAAAAGGTATATTTCGTCAATGAACATACGAAACAGAAATAAGCTTCCTGACCAGCAACACAAATGTGAAGATGCGAGCTCGGTGTATGCATACTTATTGGTTGTTACAGCGTCTTGACTCGTACACAAGCAAGATACCCGAGCTTCGCAGCGTCGAGATTCCCAGCACTGGCTCGTCCACATACGTCGAAGAGCTAATAGAAAGGCTTGAGTACAAAAATACAAGAAGCGCATGTGTCAAGACAAACTTTACGTATGGTTAGGGCTTGTGCTAAAGCCTCGAGGTATGGCCATTTAGGTTAGTTTAGAGACCAAAAACGATGCGCTCGGGACCAGGAAAAATAAGATAATGGCTGTTAGTAGTCCCCATTCTGTGCTTGATCCCTTGTTGACGTGTCATCGAAACCAAAACCATACCACTCCTTCATGGCCAACTAGTTCTCAGGGTACAACACGCGCAGTGTTGCATGCAGGGATTTGTGGAAGTAGTCTATTCTGCCAATGAAGCTGCACGATAGTGTCAGAACCATCACAAAGCGTTAATGCAGACAATGAAAATACCTACAGTATTGATGCGAACCTCTAGACAACCTGTCTGGATATTCTTGTGTGTCTAGCTCAAGCTTCAAACTCAAATAAGTATGCCCACAAGTTGTTGTAAGCATACTTCATTATTCAGTTGTATTGACTTTCTGGTTTAGAACGATGCTGTTATGTGCTAGGATCTGGGAAAAAATGCATCCACGGATGTTGACAGAAAACTCCCCATTGGTCGTGGCAAGTATGAATAAATAAAAATAAAAAGACCAGTGTGAGTCAGCCTTCTCTGGCATTATTAGATAGTAAGGTCCTGATCCCCTGTTATCAACTCCAGGGATTGTCCTGGAGGTCATTTTAGAAGTTGTCCTCGAGGTCGTCCTAGACGTTGTCCTCTAGGCGGCGTCCTCGAGGTCATCGTTCTAGACGTCATCCTCTAGGCGTTGTCCTAACGTCGTAAAAATAACAGCTTCACTGGTCCTCCATTTTCACGTGAAGTGCAAGGGCTCTCAAATTTTTTTGTAGCTAATACAGACCTTTCAAAAATTGTTTACACCATCCCACAACTCTAACTGGAGCCTGCTAGGAGCTCCAGAACACTGCAGACGAGGCTAACAGCACATCTTTGTTGTGGAGAGCGTAGTGGAGGAGGAAACATGCTCTACGAAAACTCCCCATTTAGTCATTGGGAAAAAAACTTGAGAAGCAGTACAGAGTCGCCGATAATAATTTACTTAACCAAGGGACGCGAGCTGGAAAGTTGCCACGCCTCTGCAGTTGACGGTTTCCCTGGTCATTTACCTTGAAGATTGGAGAGACTTGTCCGAGATAGCCGGCCGTGCCACTTTCAATGAGCGGAACATTAGCAGCGAGACACATCCGGTTCACATGGCTGCGAGCCCCTGGGAAAGTCATCATTACACAGCTCATCAGTACCACTGCTTCCAGTATGCAGACTCAACTCAAGCCTAATTTCTATTTTAAGGTCTATATAGAAATGTGTTACCCATTTTATTCCTGCAAAAGATGGAAGATAGAAATTGCCTCGTCATCAATTAGCGGGATTCATAAAAGTCAAAGGTACACTAGGGAGCACAATCTTAGATGACGGCGCAGTCATAGTATACTCCGTTCAACCCTAAGGTGAGACTGCAGAGAGCCGAGTTAGGTGATAAGAGGGAGGCAGATGATTGGTCCAGCGGGCACGTAGCTCCCACCTTAGTCTCAGCTTAAAGGTGAACAGAGTATAGGCTTCGTCTGCCATACAACATGAGATGTAACACTCGAAACCGGCTTTTTTTTCTTCATCTACGGTCTCGCAAGCTTCATTATCTCACAGTTTGTCAAAGAGCTAAAAGAAAGGGACCTAAACTTTGCTTTCTAAGCATCTGTACTAGAGTTTTTTTCAAACACTTGCAAGTACACAAAAGAATCATGAAGGGCATAGCACATACTCGTTTCAGAAAGGGAAAAAAAGAAAAGGAAACAACAGTTTCAGACGTAAGAGTTATAGAAAGTCTGAAGTCTGCCTACCTCGATTGTCCAGGGCGTTCATGACAATCGAAAACTGCTGAAGAAGTCCACTCCATATTCAGGCCTGTCACAAAAAGAAAATGTGCAGCATGTTTTGAACTGTGTTGGATGCAAATTTATGAACCGGGTTCCACGTTTTCAGGGTTTTCCCTTCAATTCAAGAAAGTGTTTTCATCGATTTTATTTTTTCTCAAACATTCAGAGTTTCTTGAAGTAATTTCCTGCTGACCTTTGTGGTCAGCAGGAAGTGGCGTTTATCAAAAGCGGCAGTGGGATTCTCCCACCGCCAGGGAACATACGCGTGACCCGAATATTTGGGAAAAACCATCCCACACCAACCAGAGAAGGAAACGAGACAAAGGTGTGGTTACCAAAAGATAAATGCAGCCGCATGGACAGTTTAGCGTGGGCTATCTTCGAGGTTCACGAAATAAAGCGGCAGATAAGCATTTCTTCCCGTGAAGATTGAGTTTGTTTCCTCATTGAAAGACAACTTCTAACCAAAATTGTTTTTTTTTTTCTTTTTTTTTTAAACTGGCTCAGGGGGGTTATACTTTTTGGGTTTCATTGGTATTAGCCCCGAGAGCGAACACAAGCGTCGCTGCGGTCGCCGCGCCCTGATTGGGTGAGGTGTACCGTGACGTCAGGTGGAGGACTCCGCTCCGCGATCTCGCATCGGCTCGCTTCCCAGCACCGGTTTCCTGGTTTGGCGTTGTGTGCCGCAAGCTCTTCGAGGAGCTGGACCTCGTTTACCCGGTTTACAAGACGCTGGGTTAGTCTGATATTGACGTGCTTCCGTACATTTTATAAGCCTGCTTGTCCCTTTTACCTTGAAAATGGGGTTACAAATCCCGAAAGCTATCGGCGGAGGCGATTCCGCCGATGAACCTCCCCGTCCGTCCACACAACACAAGGCAATCTTGCGAGTGGTCGGTGAAGTGTTTCAGACGCTGGAATTCTGTTCCTTGCATGTTCATGATTTAGGACGATATTACATCCCGCTTTCAAGGCATTTGAAGTGGCATTTATATAATGGGCCTTTGGGTGGTCGGCAAATTAGCTCGCGAACCCGACTCTGCGCTGCCACTCTGCATGCACTGGTTCGCAGATGTTTTAAAGGCCCTGCGTTGGATGATCTTTGAAGTGCTCGTGGAACAGGGTTGTTTTACATAAATGTAGCTTCTGCGTGAATTAATTATATAATTTATACACCTATGCAAGCATATTTCTTAGAAGATGCACAATTACTGGAAATTAGTTTGTACGGTAGCAGCAAAAATGGCCGAATTACACCCAGTTGCCTGTATGATATGTATGGAACTGCCCAAAATATGCACAGCAATAGCACCGTAATTTGGAATGTTTATACTTTTTCCCGACATTCTTTATTCTAGCCTTGGGTATTCGGAAAATACACCGTTTAGTTTGAATTGTCATTTATTTCCGATTAAAAGAGACACTGCTGCAGGTCCCCAAAAGCTTCCTCAGCCGCCAAACTCCCTACAGCTGGACTCTCTGACAACAGAGGAAAACAGGCGTAAAGGCAAGCATTCGGACGTCTGTCCAGTGGTAGATGCAGAGCTATACTTCGTTTCAGCTTGGGTCCAGACGCAGCCGATGCTACGAGCGCGAGCGTGTGGCCCTGAACAGTGCTTGCATTGCACGAGCGCGCGTGCTTGGCAGGGACGTTGAAAGCCCGGAGCTCGCGCTTGTAGCATCGCCTGCGTCTGGACCCAAGCTGAAACGATGTATAGTAGCAGAAAATGTGGAACCTGTGAAGGGTGACAGTCTGCGTGAGAAAAACCTCTGGTATTTTAGCTTCAGGACAATTTGATTTAAGTAAAATCTCAATTTTAGGGCTTAAGGGACTAATAACGAGCTAGGCATTTTCGCTTACTTTTGTTATACATTATACTTGAGGGCTGATATAAACAGGTCCACAGATACCGCCCGTGTAGTCCATTGAAATACTATCCGAATTCAAAGGTCAAATGCAAGCAACGTATATATTAAATGTTCCTTGTTTTTTTACTTGGCCCCTGCACTTGGGCTGTCTTACTTGTGATTCTCTCCCCATGGCCCAGACTGTATTTAGCATGTTGCTCGAGCAGCATGCAGCTTTTCTGCTTCGGCGATCTTGTTTAAAAACAGAGATACAAAAAAAATAGTATACATAACCTGCCAATTCATTCAGACCATCAGCAGCATTTATTGTGTGAGATGTAAATCTACAGTGATGCTCCTGCAATTGTGTCCACATTTCTTTATTTTCATATACCAGCTGTGATTCATGCGTTGCCTGCCCTGTCAACTAGGCTTAAAATGTTGGTTGAAGTTTCGCCTGCAGCTACGGGCCATACCTCAATAAAGCCACATATAAAAATTTACACTTCCTACAAAAAAATACGGAAAAAAATTAAATAGAAACGAGCGCGCCGACAGCTAGCGTCGTCCCAGCCTCTACAGGGCGAGCGGGGCGAGTCGGGGAAAAATTCTCTCCTCGCCGTGACGTCACCCCGGTACGCCGTAAGGGGGCGCCACGCGAACTTCTCGGGGCTATACACCGAAAACATGGAACCCTAGTTATGAGCCCAAAGAGTTTCTGCACCATAATGTATCTTCCCACTTTATCCCTAGTATTAAGCACATTTAAATCTATCTTAGTACCAAGGTGCTAGTAGGATTGTTTAATAATGCTGGCAGTAAGCCCTTGAACAGTCAGCATCGGTACGATTGCGTGATGAGGTCATGCGATTGCCTATGCACCCTAAGCACTCTTGTTCATGTCATTTAGATGGCGCAAAGTCGGCTGCAAGTTGAGAGAGCTCAAGTTAGATTCCTGTGGCAGGATACATATATTTCTCTCCTGATGAGAATCTAATGATCACCACTAATGATAATTAATTTATAACTTTATTTCACCACATGACGCTCTTGTAATGTTACACTCGTCTCTCTAATACCAGCCCTATAAATTCTGCGTAAAAAATAAGACAAGAGGAAGTTATCGAGGTTTGTGCATAATTAGAAAAGAGTAACGCTATGTGGAGAGCAAGTCGTCTGCTTCTTGCGCAAGGGTTGCGGTGACGTCAGAACGACGCCGAGTTCCGATTGGCTTTGACTGGAAGAATAATGGGTAGACCTTAAAGAGGCTCTGCAAGGGCTTTTTTACTGGTTTTTAATTTGCACCGAACCTGAGCGCACTGAACGTAGTAACTTAATTAAACTTTTCTTTTCTCGAATTTCGCTTTAGTTTAAAAGTTATACGCAAATTAAGATTACAAAAACAAGCAAAAAATAACCTCCTTCATGACGTCCTTGGTTGCTTGAGTGGCCGTGAACTAGATAAGGGGTAGTGAGCTCAGCGAGCGGTCACAACTGCCGCACGTCGTGTCAACGGCTCGAGAAGGCGCCACTAGAGCATGTTCTGGATAGGCTGTATGAAGTGGTCAGCGAGGGCGGCTTGCATTGCATTTGTTGCGCGATTAAACACTAATTTGTCATGACAGTTCATTAGCCAGAAACAACAGCAAACACGGGGTAAAGATCAGAACGGGAGCCACGTTGCGCTGCCTTACCGCCAAACGGCGAAACCGCACGACAAACCTGCTCGCGAAGGCCTTCGGAACACTCGGAACTGGTCGGATCCTCGACCGCAGCGCCGCCACGTACATCCGGGACCTTTCTACGCTCGCCGGTCGTCAGCGCCTGATCCCACTACACCTTAGTATGCGCCGCCTTTTCCACCGCTTGGTGGCGGGTATGTCGACGGGTCATTTCTTGTTTCTGTATTTTATAAACTGCATTTGTTTCTTTTCTGATCTAAAATACCGAACAAAAGCAACTTTTATAAATAAATAAAACGGTTCGCGCCGCTTATATTTTGTATTTCGACTAAAAAGAAGCTTTTAGCGGCTTTGACCAGTAGTAAGCCCAGAACCAAAGACGTCACATATCGCGCGCTTTCGATACCGCGGGTCGCCCCGTAGGTGGAGGAGGTTTCCGCGTCGTTCAATTAAAATATGACGCGCTGATATTTAATTACTCTCTCCGTGCCCGCTGGCTTGCCCGAACCCCAAGAGACGTGGAAACCGCCAAAAAAAAGTAGACACGTAAATATGATTGCAGGGCCCCTTTAATGCTAGATGCCTTGAGGTCTACCCACTATTTTTTTCAATCGGACAATAAGAGCTTGGCGTTCTTACATCATCGCAACACCTGTGCAACAAGCAGACAAACTTGCATTCCGCATACGCGTGACATTGTGCACCGCAAATGGACATGACTATTCGCGACTCCAGCGAAATCGACGCCGCGTAAGCGGCAACGCCGAAGCTCAGAGAGGAGGTCGTTTCGACTCTGTCGTCTGCTATCGCTGCTTGGTTCTCGTATAGGCAGCATAGAAACAAACATCGTTCCCAGTAATTATTTTTATTCTTCCGCCGTGTCATTCCTACGCACTGACTAGAAGAAGGTTTCTACCTTCGAAAAATCGCTTTGCTTTCATATGTAACACCGATTTTACGTTGCAGTGCACGACATTTATGGTGGTCCGCGTGTTGGACGATGAAAACGACCTCCTCTCGTCCGCCATTTTGCCTGACCGGCGCGCCCCCTATAGTTCGCTGGAGTCGCGAATACGCATGACTCAAAACTTTTTGTGCTTTGCCTGGTTTACGGGGAGACAAGGAGGGGGCCTGAGGCATGGGTAAACACGCCTCAGTGAATCACGCGCTAGCATTTAGCAGCTTCCAAATCTGATTACGCAAAACAGATTGTCAAAGCTGTGGCATAACTCCGTAGCAATGCGCCTGCTTCACGTGCAGCGGACACAGGATCGAATCCTGAGGGTGGCAGGCATTCTTTTCAAGCATTTGGCGGTATTGATGATGGACACCCTACACTATCGACAACATTCTCTTTTACAGCTATTGTTGCTAAAAAAAATTAAAAACAATGCTCTTGATGAAATTAACGGGTCAATAGGGAGCCAAAATCTACCACTGAACTAACTAAATGGCATCTCCGGTCAAGGTGAACGACGTCGTGCATATAGCATCACTCAACCGAAAAAGTAAACTCTGACTCACTTTATGATGGTATCGTGGTGTGCCGTGATCTTCACGTTGGGGTTAAGTTTCTCGGCGCTTTCTTTGCAACCTAGGGTGAAATAAATGCAAGGATAAAACTAGGGATGCCGCAAACCTCCCTAAGTTCAAGTTTGAACCTCGTTAGTTAAGGTGCGAATTTGAAAAGTTGGCAACTTTAGAACCCGCTGAGGTTCAAATTGGAATAATTTGAAAATGTCAAGGTTTCTAAAAGTTCAGAGTTCGATGATTTCAAATTTTTTTAGATAATTCGAAAAATTCGAACACTTTGAATTTATTTAAGATTCAAGTTAGAAAAATTAGAAGATTTCAAAATTTTTCGAGGTACAAGTTTGAAAATTTCTATTTGAAGTTTGAAGTTTTGAATTTCAAGGACGGAAATCAAATTCCGCAGTTTCAAGCTAAGTCTTCATGAATTAATCTAAACAAATTGCGAAATGTGCTACAAATTTTACTGCAAACATTGCAGTAAAATTATGCAGTGAATATACTCCTTCCTACTCAGTGCTGTGGTACTGACACTACTACCTGTACTTCACGTTATTTGTAGTAACTTACGAAACAAGCATTGAACTGGTTGAACGATTTATCAAAAAGCCCTGAGGTGGTAAGGTGAACATACTTTCTACTTACTTGCGAACTAGTAGCAATCAAATACAATGCTGGCTTAAGACAACTAAATACACAGGGCAATGCATGCACATAAAAGCACCCAGGCTTCCAGAAAATTTTTAGTTGCTCTGGGCGTTTATTTTTGGCAGGTTGACCCATGGGATGGAGAAAACACTAAACACAGGCACGGTACCCGACACAAGTCAAGGTTGAGGAGAATGCAACCAGACTAAACTATGGGGTTACCTGGCGCCCCCAAAAGTACAGCTTATCAGGTCAGGACCGCTTGTTATTGGGCTAACCATATTGCTGCTGCCTGGAACTTTTCTTCTTCAATGAGTGGAGATATTGGCTGCTCTAAAATGTAGCCGGTTACTAATGATAATGAAGTAAGCGGCGATTCAGTGTTTGTTCTAGCACAACAGCGGTGCGCTCCGCATGCGCCTTTCCTTGACTCGAGGAAATGGGGCGATTTGCGTTCAAAAACAAGTAATGTTACGAAGGACGCTCCCAGCGAAGCGCCTCAGTTGAATTTCAAGCCTGCAGATCAAAGATCTCATGGGCCACAGGTTATCTCGGGGCAACCTACGGAGTTCTGCGCGGAGAGGCTCCGTGCGACTGTCGAAAGAAAAAGGTGCAAGGTACGAGGCCACTCCAAAGTGATCGTTAAGCGCTTTACGAGCGAGTTGTTTGTGGCCCGATCAGCTAAATAAGACTACCGTAAAGTTCCGAGAGAACGCCCGCCCCCGAGAGATCGCCCGTCCCGTTTTCTGGCTAAATATCTGTAACATAAAATTCCGAAACAACGCCCACCCCCGATTTCCATTGGACGTCAAGCAATGTCCGACGGGGATCGCATCAACTGCGCAATCTGCTGTACCGGCATGTCTGACAAGCAAGTTTATAGCGGGTTCCCGCGTTTTGTCCGCGATTTGCGCACGCAACATCAGCCCCCGTAACACGCGAGTTGTTCCCACGTATTCACGCACTGTGAAATGCGAATCTGCTGCATCCGCAATCTGCGGTATCCGTTCCCGTGACATAAAGTTTTTAGCGGATTCCCGAGTTTTTGTCCGCAATTTGTGTGCACGATCTCCATTCCACGCGAGTTGGTCGCGCGTGTATATTGCATTGTAAAATACGATTCTGCTGCGTTCGCGATCTGCGGTTTTTGTTTCCGTAACATACCAGTTTGTAGCGGATTCCTGCCTTTTTGTCTGCGATATCGGTTCCCGTGACAGGCAAGTTTGTAGCGGGTTCCCGCGTGTTTATTGCACCTTAAAACTTACATCTGCTGCGTCTGCGATTTGCGGTATTCGTTCCCGTGAGATGCCAGTTGTTGGCGGATTTCCGCGGGTCCTTCGCACCGTGACAAATCTGCTGCGTCCGCAAGCTGCGGTATCCTTTCCCGTGACAGAGGAATTCGTAGCGGATTCCCACGTGTTTATCGCATCATGAAACGCGAATTTGTGGCGTCCGCGATCTGCGGTATCAGTTCCCGCGTCATGTGGTTTGTAGCTGGTTTTTGATAAAGTTTTGCTGTGGCGTCCCCAAAGATAGCCCACCCCATGTTTTTCACAATTTATCTCTTCATTTCGGGTGGGCGTTCTTTCGAAACTTTACGGTAGTGCAATTTGAACTCCACTCTACAAATTGACATCTTGTGTTATTTATATTTGTTGGCTTGACCCTATGGGGGTGAACTTGGTTCAAAAACTTTAGTTCAGAAGTTCGGAGTTCGTCGACCTTTTGAACTTACCAGATTTGACAGTTTGAAAGTCGCTGAATTTCCTGATGTGATACGCTCTAAAGTTCCAAAATGTACCATTTCATGGCACGAAAAATCGATTTGAAAGTTCAAAAACAATCAATTTTTCAGCACAAAAATTTGGAAGATAATCGTCGGATTTTGAATGTAATAAGGCCGACGTTTCGAACTTTGCGAACCTTTCGAACCCCTAGGTCGATCTTCGACCCTCAGGTTCGCAAAAAGTTCGCCGCATCTCCAGTTGAAACCAGTAGGCACTCACTGTGCAGGCAAAGTGAGGTTGTGGGTTCGAAAAGGAGAACGCATCGCGGGTGGACAAGTCACAAGCGGACTCTAACGGGCACCCATGTCAAAAATACGTGAAACAGACGAAACCAAGCATCAGCGACATTGGAACTCCACGCGTAGCCACGGTCGCGAGAACCCAGGAGCTGAGGCCTGTACGCTTTCCTCGCGGCTGCACCTGTTCGTATTTCGCGCTCATAGCTTACTGAACACTTCCCATAAAGCTCTTTCGCGTTCCTACGGAAGACATACCTCAGTAGTCACGAGGTCCCCTTCCATAAAACGTGCGCTCTTTAAAGTATGCCCTCTTTAAACATCACATGTCGATGCCGTTTACGATGTGATAGTAGCCGATATTAAGATCAATCAATTCAAATCGCACTTCCCGTACACCTGAACGAGGCTGTGCGGCTGAAACGCTGTATTCTTTCCCTTGTATTTGTCTTCATCTTTCTTTAACCTATTCATGTGAAACTGACCGAATTGTTCCTTGTTTGACAGAGCCGAGAACGCGGTTTGCGTCGAATCAGCCAAGAAGACAGTGAAAGGCGCTCACCAAGGCTTTAGACTTGCCGACGTGAACTTTCTGGAACAAAAACTGTCGGTTCAGGTTGCTCACGTCAATTGTGTCGAGGTCAATCTGAAAACAAAAGCACGATTAGCGGCGCAACCGCTCGAGCCGGTGAATTCGGGAGTATGCGCGTCTGAAAAGTAAATAGCCGAGAAAATCAAGGATGACGCTTACCACTTCAATTTCTGAAAAGCCGGAAAGCACCAAGTTCTTCAGCAACTCGCAGCCTATTCCACCGGCGCCAACCACTAAAATTTTGGCATCTTTTCGCGGCTCTTTCGGCTACGATACCCGCCATGTTGCGAACTTCGCGCTTGAAAACAAGAGAAGGAAGAGAAGCCAGCAGAGTGGCAGAGCGCGGCGTTCGGACGTATATATATATTTTTTTTTTGTAGAGACCAGCTCAAAAGTAGCGCCCTCCGCGATGTTTACGCGTAAAACGCGCGACAGATTTTGCACATATAATATAATTTGATTTGATTCACTAGTGGCGCAGGTACAGTTTCTTAAAAGTATTTTGCATTCTAAAAAATATTAAACAAAGCAAAAAAAATCTTGCATTCTTTTCCATTTTGGGTGCTGACCAACGAGGTAGACGAGGTAGACCAACCAGCGCCCAACATCCGGTGTCAGTCCGGTGTATGTTCGTATGTATGTACAAACCTACAAACTGAAGCTGAAATCGCAAATGTCTTGTAGCGACTGCTGCTGCCATACACTCCCCTCGGTACTGTGAAAGAAAAAAGAAAAGAAAAAACGCCCTACATTGCCGATATTCCCAATGCACGCTTCATAAGCACGCGGACGCGATGGGCAAGGCGTCTTCGCAATGACACGACGTCCAGGGTAAGGTTTGGCGGTCGCGATTGCATCGAAACCGAACGCAAAATGCAGCCAGGCAAGCGAGGGGCCCAGGAGTTCATCCAAGGCGTCTTTGCGCCGATGATCACGGCCCAGTGCAGCCCCGACGCTGAAGATGTGTGCCGCAGGAACAATCTTTCCTTCGTCGAGCTTCTACAGCCGTTCTGCCAGGCAGTCGAAGGTAGGCCGCCCGCTTCTAAAGCGCAATCGCGTCCAACGACTCGGTCGTTTCGAGGAAAACAAACCACGGTCAAGATTTCCATTTTTTTTATTAATATTTTCCTTATGAATTATTATGGCGTACCTTATTTAAAGGTCTCTATCATCCGAGGCGTGAATGAGCTGCATAAGACTCAGCATTTAATCGGAGGCTCGTCGAGCAGCCTGTCATTGAAACCAGCTGAGCTGGAGGCGTTTTACAATCGTGCATGTTAACGCTGTGGTTTGACTGCAGTTCGATCGGCGCTGATGAAGCGGTGGTCCCACACTTTTGATGTCACAGTCGAGATTTCCAGTTTGTCGATAACACATGTGGACATAACAGGCTTCGCAGCGAGCCAAGCGAGACTATATTGAACTTGCTCGCTCGTGTATTTCATAGATCGAAGTGACAGGTGTCAAATCAAAACAATACGCCAGCAGAGCAGTTGCTGAGTTTCAATTTTGTTACTTCCCTGTTATTGACGTTCACTGTTGTCGTACTTGAGCTTGTTGAGTGAGCCTAATTGTAAATGTTTGGCATGCAGCTAATTTTTCAGCTCCTCGATAGCACCCATGAGGTGTCGTTTCACCGTGCTTGGGGTTACTCTTCATTATTTACCGTCGGCACCAGTGCTGCAGGAGGTGCACTTCCAGCAATAAAACCATCGCTACGACTACAGTCGGTGCCTGGAACGCGTCTCCGACTGGTGGTTCTACCGTCCTATCCCGCCCATGCACCGAAAGTGGTGCCCAAGTGGCAATGAATTCCGTCACAGGAGCCGGGGTGTCGCGATCCTGACGGTTGGTCGTAGAAATGCTGCCAAAAGGCGAGTGGATGCAAGGGTCACTGTTGTCGTGGTGTCCCTAACTCGTACGGAGGAGGAGGGGTGTCTTTTTTGGTTTCTATTGAGTGTCTGGCTGCAGAACAGCCTGCAGCAGAATGGGTGTCTGCTGCATCCACCTCCGCCTCTGTGCCACACCGCCAGGATTTACGTCAGGCAACCGCATGACTCTTTTAGGATGTCATCAGACAGAAATGGACATACCACTTTTGATGACGCTGTAGGCACACCAGTCGGAGACGCGCTCCAGGGGTCTGATTTTGGTCACCGTGAGAGTGAGAGCGAGATCTAATTGACCTCTCGCGGAGCTAGCGAAGACGGCAGTCATAGATAATTTGCCTGCTAACGCAAGCGAAGAAGGCAGTTTGTCTGCTGTGGAGCATCATTCGCAGACAGACATAAACGAGAAAACAGAGTATGTCGTCTGCTAATGGACTGGAAAAAAGGTTGATTGTCTGCTACGAACCGAGCGCGACGGTAGAATGAGATCATACGCAGGCGGAGGTTGTGATCATCTGCTATTTTACGTTGGAAGCCATTGACAACCCACACATCATTTCCAAAGCTCACATTGTTCTGCTGCCGTACACGAGCTGACATTGACCAGTGGGTGAAGGAGTATTAAGGACAAGTACATCAGAGGCACGAGACCTTTCTCGCTGTTTGTACGTTGGTGAGATATTCTCACTAAATTTCTGTCCGATTGTGACATCGCGAACTGGTCAAAAACGTCTCATTGGTTGATTACGCGCGAGCAGTGGCGCCACGTCCAATCAGCAGCCGAGAGCACTCGCTCTCACCTTGATCAAAATGGGACCCCAGGCACCATAGTACAACTGAAGAAGTGGTGTCTGTCCAAGCCATCCATACAAGGAGCATGTACGACTCCAAAGAGAGTCGCAGTCCTCTTGAGTCTGCACAGGTTTGTGGAGGTGTTTAACTTGAGTCGGAGGATATTCGTGGACTACTGAGACTGCTGAGCTAATATTCACAGTTGCATGAGGTGCAAATATTATGCCGGTGTTCAAATTAATCCACCAAGAGGTTCTTAGCATGAGGTTGTAATCACCTGCAACTGTCTTCTTCCCTTGACTTCGTTCTAGAAGCTATAGAAAGAGGCACTGTAAATCACCAACTGGGTCAGTTAAAAAAAAAAAAACTAATTGGTTTAACTAGGTAGAGGCAAGACTCCCAGGTAGGACAGCTTCACATTTTATTTGCCATATAACTAGATATTCTGATGCAGAAAAGTGAATTGGTGTGAGACCCCCCCGGCAGTTTTGCATCTTCAACACTTGGCGCCATTTGCTTGGCTGGAGGCGCTTGTGCTATCTTTCTTCTGAGGCTTCAGCTTGACTGGTTTAGCTGGCATTCATCTGGCTGTGAACAGTTAACCAGTGTTTTTTTTTAGTATTCCAAGAATGTTACGTGACTTGAGTATCAACAGTTGAGCGAACAAGCGCAAGTTGATAACGGCTACTTGTATGTTGAGGCGTCATGTCTCTTCCGAAAGAGAGGAGCAAATGCACTATTTATGGGGCCACCCCATAATTGGAATAATGAGACCTTCTGCGCACTTTGCAGTGACTGTTCGGCCGCCGAACACCATACAGGGCTCGATCGCCACGAAACTTCGCCTCTGCGTTCGAGACCTGAACAACCCACTGCCCCAACTTGCGGCAGCCAAGAAGCTCCTCACGACTCGGTGGCCAACGTCCAGCCATCGCTCGGTGAAAGTGGTGCATCCCTGAGCAGCATTAAAGCTGGCTGTTACAATTTGCAAGTGTCCAGTAAGTGTGCCTGTGGGCAGGAGTTTTCTTTCCTTCATTTGCTCATAATTCAACACGGTCCAAACCACTTTGACTTGTGGCACAACTTGCATTGTGAGTGGATTGATGGCAGGCTTTTGCATTTAATTCTTTGTTGCTCGAGCTGATTTCCTTTGGTGAGTGGTTTGTTGGTGTTTATTTGGACTAGTTGGATGGTCTCACCGAGACTCTTTTTGTTTATGTCTGCTTCAGGCTCAACGCCATGGTTCCAGTCATATAGAGACACATTCTTCCGAGTGATGCCACCGTTGGAGCATGATTTCACCAGGCACTTTCTGGCTTGTATCCTTACTCATGCCTTCAGTTGCATGCCTTGACTGGGCCGTCCAAAACTGGAGCTGCCATTACTGGGGATTAGTGCCGCACATATTAGTTTGTGCGCACTGTGCGAAGGATGTCACAAAATCTTCTAATGAACATGTCGAGTGGCTAATTACATGTTAAGTTTCTATTCAGTGGATCAGATGCCTGGCATGTTAACTCGAAATTAACTCTTTTGTGTCGTGGTCAAACCTTCGCAGAACACCAAACTGTTTTAACTTTCTGTGTGGCTTTCCAATGAGCAGACGGAAGAAAAAAAAAATGCATGTTGAAACCAAAGTAAAATTCCGTGAGTTTATGTTTGCAATAGACCTTATGCAAGGAATGGAGCGCTGTTCATGGCGCTGAATGAATGCCATTTAGATTGTTAAGCGAGTGTCTTTCCAGCATGTCATGACACATTGCCGTGAGTTGAGGTGCTATTTGGCAGGAAAGTCCTGCGGGGCATCCGCTCTGCATAAGGCAGATAGCAACTTGACACCCTGTCGCACATTTTTAAAACCCGGGTTAGCGTCGGTATCTCCATCCAGAGATTGCTATTGAGTGTACATGCCACACGTTAAGCCAGTCACTAAATTAACTGAGGAAGAGCATTGAGAGTGTAGATGCCGCACATGTCACATGCAACACAATAGACCGATCTTGCCAAGCGTTCGGCGCCATAACTTTCGTTCACAGGAAACAGGCGGCAGTGCACGAGACGGCTCGTGCCGCCTCATGATCTGCACATGCAGAGCTCCAGCAAGGTTGTCACAGGTGCACAAAGACTAAAGTTCCCGCCATACATTACGGCAGTGGTGTCATAACAAAACTGGCTTGTGAGATCGGTCTATTGCCTAGATAAGATAAGAAAAGTGGGATAAGTGCAACCCACTTATAACGATAATGAGAAAACCCAAAATTTCAATCGCTATAACCGATTATCGTTGTATCTGGACTAGAAACTGATTATTTCCAGTCTGGAAACTCTAGAAACTGATCGTTATAAGCGGTACATCGTTATATGTGGTATCGTTCTAAGGGGATTTCACTGTAAATGTTGTGGGTCCGAATGGGGTCTCGGCATAAAGCACGGAATCTTGCTCAAAGTAGTAGAGGCAACATAAAGCAAACCATAACGCTGTGGTCCTTGATTCAAAGACAATGGTCAGGCATGTTTGTGATTTCCTCGGGGCATGCGGCTCCTCAGGAAGAGTTGCAGCGCCTGGTGCAAGCTCAGCAGCAATGCCAGGCGAATGGGACGCACCACTCTCGTTGGTTTTACCCTCAGACGCTCAAGTATTACGTGCTGATTCACGACGCTCTGACTTGGAAACCAGGCCAAGTAAGGATGCCGCTCCCTTCAGGCAACTGGGCAGTTGTGGACAATTAAGCACTTACCATTCAGGCTGGTGACCACGCAACCAAGGTATCCAGTAATGTGTACATACAAGCATTGAGGAGGCATCAAAGAGCGCCGCTAGACAGACAAAGGTTCTATTTATGCGGAGAGAAAGTTGTCTACCTCTTGCGCAGGAGTTTCGGTGACGTCAGAACGACGCCGAGCTATGATTGGCTTTGATTCAAAGGATAATGGGTAGACCTCAATGCTAGGTGCCTTGAGATCTACATACTATTTTTTTCAATCGGCCAATAAGGGCTCGGCATTCTGAGATCATCGCAACCCACGTGCAAGAAGCATACAAACTTGTGGGCCGCATTGGCACCAGGTGATAAAAGCAAGGTGATGGCACTCTTAAAAGATTTAACCTTTATTTTGTCAAAACAAAAAATATATGCATTCATTCGTCCAGTGCATTGGCACATTCCAGTTTCTTTAATCCATGGCTGTACATCTTGTACTACAGAGAGGCTTTGTATATCTAAATTTAAGCCATTACTAGCCCTCTTCATTGTTGTATAGCATTTGTTGACAGTAAGCTTCTATTGTGTGCACTTGGCTTTTGACATTTATCAGTCGTGAGGTATCTAACAGATAATGGGGAGATGATCACCATCAACTGAATGTGGCTGTGGCGGCCAGTGAATGTCTCCGTCATTTATTTCCTTGTATTTTCTTCAAACACCTCAAGTCTTCGACTCGCTTCTTTAATTTTTATGATAAAAAATGAACTACAGTTGTAACTAAAAGGATAAGAAGCACTAGGGTGTCTCTTTCAAATGTCAGCTTTCGGCCCGCACTTGTTGCCTCCCGTCGTGCCTTTGACTGCACTTGCACTCTCTAAACTCACGAGATGCCGAAGAGTTATCGAAGGTAGGAAGCAAAGTCCTCCCTGTTGTTCTTATCTTGCCTGCAGTTCTTATCTTGTCAGTGACTAAGATCAAATGTTTTAAGGTTTTCCTTTTTTTTTCTAATTGGAGTTCGGATTAAAAGCCTGATTTTATTTGTTTTTAAAAACAGAAAAGATTGTCTTTTTTTTTTTTTAGGTTTTGGAGTTTAATAATGTTTGACAAAACCTTTTGGATCTCTCAAGGTCCCAACTGTATGAATGTTAAGAGGCTATAAAACACTTCGAACTTGCTTTGTTAGCATTGGGAGTTTTTCAGATGGCTCATAGTTCAGAAGCATTACTGAATAAATACATTGTGACCTGACAGTAGCATGCAGCTTGTCCAGCATCGGAAGCTTTGCGAGGCGTTTTGCTCTTATTGTCTTTTTTACAGAGCAGAGGCAACATTCCAGGGCATGAAAAAACTGTATGGTGCCAGTTGCTGCCACCTACTTCAAGTCAACTCTGCTCCCGCTGACGATCCGACTGTCTCCAGTCTTCCAGACCTCTGGTCGCAGTTCTTGCATGCAGAATCCTCTGACAAGGTGAGATTTGCATGCCTACATGTCATGTGGTTTTTAATAGCTGGGTGCAGATAATTTATAGGAATGTTTTGAAAGGAAATTGACTGGCTAAGTAGTTCGGTGTTCTACAACGTAACTGCAGTCGTAAGAATAGTAGCCTCTTGGCGTGTTTATCATGGTTCCCTTAACTGAATTTCATATACTGTAAAATCCCCTAAGCGTGCCCACCCAAAATAAAAAGATAAATTGTGAAAACATGAGGTGGGCTATCTTTGGGGATGAGACAGCAAAACTTTATAAAACATTAATGATAAACACAGGGGCACCTGCTACAAACCATGTGGCATGGGAACTCGTACTGCTGATCGCGGACATGGCAAATTTGCGTAATTCACAACGCAATAAACATACTGGAATTCGCTACAAACTCCTCTGTCATGGGAAAGGATACCGCGGATGCATCAGATTCATATTTCATGGTGCAATAAACACGCGGAAACCAGCTACAAACTGGCGTGACACGAGAACCGATATCACGGACAAAAAACACGAGAACTCACTATGAACTCGCATGTCACGGGAACCAATATTGTGCTCAGATCGCGGACAAAAATGGGGGAACCTGCTGTGAACTCGTTTGTCACATGTAATGGCACCGCAGCTCACATGGTTGATGTGATTCCTGTCCGACGGGAATCTGGAGGTGAGCAATATTCTGAATTTTTATGTTGCGAATATTTAGCCTCAAAAACTCGGATGGCCGATCTCTTGGGGAGGGGCGCCCTTATAGAATTTTACAGTAGTTGTTTCTGATTTGTAGTTCAAGAATAAGTATTGGAAAAGGTTCAAGAATAAAGTAGCAAAAACAGCTTGTGATTGTTCAAGTTATTGCTCTTTGCTTTTCTTTCTTCGTTCATCAGCAGGCTGTAAACGACACTTCTTCCAAGACCCTAGGAAGCAACTTGTCTCTCGACGACGACATCTTTCAACAAGGTGGGACATTCCTTTTTCTTTTTTTGACAAAATGCAAAAAAAGAATATGTACATCCTATGTAGGGCACCTCAAAAGTCTTGCAACTGGTGCCATGACTACAAAGGTGGTGTCTTAAAGGGTACTCCGGCGATTTCTTCATGGTCCGCGATTTGCTTGAAATTTTGCTAAACTCGCCAAACAACATAGCTAAAATAGCATCCCAAACATTAGGTTAGAATAATTTTTTTTCACAAAGTTATTGGATTTACAATTTCGGTCCTCACCGTGTTTTTCAAACTGAAAGTCTCTACTGGCAACAATGAAAAAGTGACGTCAGTGGAAGGCAGGGGTTCACTCTTTGGACTGTAGAATTTGTTCCCAACTGATTTGAAGCAGTTTGATGGTGTCAAATGAATGTTTTGGAAGCTTGCTCCAGTACCCGTGCACCAGCATCGGAACAAATGATTGGCATATTCTATTTTTTAGACCGCTTGCTCGACTGGCAAGCCTGCCCGCCACTGACGTCACGGCACTGAAAAGTGCGGGTATATTCGAATGTTGGTTTTTGCATCATTTTCATTTGCCGATTTCACAATAACTATTATGAATATCGCGATACTAAATAGGATACTGGAAAGGGTCAAAGCCGGGAGTCAGAAAATATAGTTAGTTGAGGTAGCTCAAAAATCGCCGGAGTACCCCTTTAAGCGCTTTCCTTGTTGCTGGAACAATGTGACCACGCTTATGTGAGAACTGATTCTAAGTGCACCATGTAGGCAACAGACATGTTTTGTTGCAGAGCTTGGTAACTCCGACGATGAGACGAGAAACCACTGTGCCGTGCAGCACCCTCTCCTGAGCTCTGGCGACTCTTCTTCGCCCACTCTGGATGTTGCGGTGAGACGGCGTCCCGGGCTTTGTGATCGGGTGGAGGGAGCTTTCACATTGAATTTAAATTGAAGTAAGAGTTAGAACAAGAGTGAACTGGATGAGATCATGCTATTTTATACCTTTTTCTATTTTTAAGACTGAAAACATTTCTAAAGGATAGAGCTTTCAAAATAAAGACATCATTCCTTTTGGGATAGCATTATTGGTCGTGGACATCGGGGTTTGAATCTGGCACGATAATTAGCAAACAAAGATAATGGAGTGAGTGCGCAGGCGAGCTGGTGGATGTTAACCATTTTGTTCTTAGCCCGAGACTTTGAAACTTTCCTCTTTTCCTGCCTCAGTCTCGGGCTAAGAACAAAATGGTTAGCAAACAAAGTTCCTAAAATTTACTGGTTACTCATAAAAGCTTTTTGTCTGCCCCCATTTTCTCGCAGATTTCACACCTTTAACTGGCACTCTTTGACTCCATGCTGGCTATTTGGACATTGAATAAAAACCGTTATCATCATCATTGCAAACTTTCAGTGCTCATAAAAATTGTCACTTAAGCTGTGACTTTGCAACTTGCAACTTAGACTCAGAGGGCCGCTAATATGTATTGTTAAGAAAAGAAACTTCTCAAGCGCTTTCTCTGAAGATACCTGCATTTTATCATCCGAAATAGTCTGTGGTTCCGAGATTTCTACTGATGATGCTAGTGGCATCATCAGTACAAATCTCGGAACCACAGGCTATTTCAGATGATAAAAATGCAGGTTATTAGATTAGTAGCAGCTACTAATCTGAGCTCTTGCAAGGGCGGGACAGTTGCACCAATTGCGCCATTTTAATACATTCACAATTTCTTGCACCTGGCGGCGCCAAAAGCGTGAAATCAACCAAAATTGCGCCACGCTGCCCCAAAGATCACGGTTGCGATCGATTTAGCAGAAAATGAAAGCTCGGTTGACAGCCTTTGACTATTTCATTGCCAGGTGGCGCAAGCCACTGCCTGATTTTTTGGTTTAGCCGTATCTGTCCATTCATCCATCTATCAGCATATATGTCCGCTCATCCATCCATCCGGTTGTACCGTTGCATCATACATCAAACACACCTCGAAGTATGGTGCAATGTAGCATGTAGCATTAATGTTCCTGAGTTGCGCACCTTCAATTTTAATTGAAATTTTTTCCTAAAATAAAGTATCTCTCTGTGTGCAGTTTCAGATATTTCACAGTAAAGTTCCATTCAATACTTTCCAACACTTGTAGTACAAACCTAGTTTGCTTGAATTGTAACCCATGGTACAACTGGTGAAAATGCTTGATTAAAATGATGTCATAGTTACTCCTAAAGTGCTCCAAAATGCTGATCTTCTAGTCTTAGTGCTCCAAAATGCAAATTTTTCTGCTCCTAAGTTACTTCAAAAGGCATATTGTTTGCTCTTGTCAAGCTCACACTGTCTCTGGCCATTTGTTCACTGTATCTTCCTGTTGCTGCATGTACAATGAGCACCAACATTCTCTGGTAACTGCAGGCCAGCGAAGATAGCGTTTGGCGGAAGCCAGGATCCCGCCTGGGACGCTGCCTGTCGCAGAGCGACCGAGAGCGTAGTGCGAGTGTTTGTCCAGGAGTTCTGCAGTCAAGGCTTGGTCCCTTACATCGAGGAGCAGATGCGCATTCTCAACGACCAGGTTTAGTTACATGTTTGAGCTGAAAAGTGGATTTCTCCTGTTTCTTTTGCTTGTACTGCATACAATGTGTTTTATATACTATGTCACCTAAATTTCCCTCAATCGAGGTCGGAAAATCTTCAACAAACAGAAATATATAAGTCGTCAAGGTACCTAGGACAACCCTAGCCTCACTAATTTTTTAACTGGTGCATTCGAGTTCACCAGAAAACAATTATTTCACTTAAAATAGGCCCTGAAAGTTTAGTTTTGCCTTCGGATAAGGTCACTTGCCACTGACACTGATGCCACCTGCTGTACAGTTTTCTGTATTAACGATTTTCATGCTAAGTGTTTGGAAATTTATTTGTTTTGGAATTGATTTGGAATCATTTTGTCACAATTTGGGAGAGTTTTTCCTAGAAACCAACTGCCCCACTCGAGGTGCGCTTTTGGTGTTATGTGGGAGCCAATCGGGTCGGGTGAGGAGCCTACTAGGAGAACCAGAGAGCCATCCGTAATCGCCTTGAAATCTCGCCGAGCGTTAAAAGGACTTACCGGCTTCTCCAGCTTTTCAAGAGACAGCATAAATAAGCTGGCACCCTCGCCAAAGTCATCTGAAACGCGCGTGAGACTAGCGACGTACACGGTATGCTGCTGCTGGTTACACTGCTGCCTGAAGACAACGAGATTTGGCGAGGCGTCCGAGACTGGCAGCGTCAGCTATTGTATCGATCTGTAACTTTTAAATTGTGTCAAAATAGTTTTTATCTAAATGCACATGTAATATGTGTTTGGACTATTATAGACAAATTTTAAAATGTATGGGCAAGTTTTTAAAACTATATTCTTGAAAGATTTTTTTTTTTTATCCCATATTGCAGGGGTGGCCAAGCTGCGGCTCGCGAGCCGCATGCGGCTCTTCACGTGATGAAGTGCGGCTCGTGGGTCCCTCCACTACCCCCCCCTAATCCGCCTCCCTCCCGGTCACACAAGCTCTTCCCCAAAGAAGATATAGAACGCGTTTTAAACCGAAAGAAAGGTTGCAGTTTGGTAGTCTTGTGCTACTGCTGCCTTACGTACCGTTAAACTGCTTTTGACTCGAATAGATTGAAAGCAGTTTAAATTTTGTTTACTGCTCTGGACAAAAGTCCCCCCCCCCCCTTTTCTTGCTTTCCTCTTTCATGCGGCTCTTGGAAGTTTTGTGGTTTTGTTTTGCGGCTCTTAAGCCGGGTAAGCCTGGCCACCCCTGCCATACTTGCAACGGCTGAGCTTCTAAACCAGAGGCGTCTAAGGACCGTGATCCTGTACTAAAGATAAGATATGCTTTGAATATTTTAGGCTTCGTCTTGACAAATGCTTGGCTTGCAATGTAAAAATGGGTGCCACACGGTTTCTATCTTCTCTTTTTGCCTTTTTTTTTGCGTCTTCAACCGCACAATTGTTGGTGTGCAAGACACTGTAAGCCATTTAAAAAAAACTAACTTTTGTGAATTTCGTGCCTGAAAAATATTGCGTAAAATAGATCATGCAAATGTATCATCCTCCGGTAACGAATACATAGCATCTCCTCCCAATCGCAAAATATTCCTGAAACTCCGCACATCCCAAAATTTGCAGAATATAGAGCCCGAGTAAATAACGTCCCAACTTCCTCAGGTGACCAACAAGAAAGGAATCCACCGCTCATTCATGAGCATGAAGAAACTCTTTGCTGGAAGCAAGACAATTCCTCAAGGTCCTCATTCATCTGTCAACTCTGTCGTGTGAGTGAGACGACCTTTAGTCTATTTGTTGCATGTCAGAACTGGTGGGCAAGCTTTTTAGAAGTGAACTGTTCTACCATTTGCCAGTTATCTCTTACTGTTATTTCCACCTTATGTTTCTGCAAGCTGCTTTCTAGTAGGTTTCACTGATCGCCAATTAACACAAGCAGCATACCTTAGTGCCCAAGAAGGACTGTGCTGTACACAGAATTGAAACCAAAAATAAAAATGACCGCATCTCCACGTGGTGAATGATGTTGATTGGGGCGAAGCTCTGGTGGTGCTTGTCTGCGTAGACACTGAGCCGCCGCATGCTGAGCCTTTCGTTCGTTTTAATCCATGTCGGAAAGAGAATGTGTGGTATGGAACGTGGTTATATACGCATTTGAGCATTTGACCGCAAGCGCCCTCTCGTCTATAAACGTTGAGCCAATGCATGCAAAGTGTTAACGCAATGATATACGCATTTGACCGCAGCGCCCTCTCCTGTATAGACGTTGAGCGGCTACATGCAACGTTCTTCATCCATGACATCCCCAGGTCTTGAGTTACTACCACATCTCAAAGCCCCCTACTCGTCCCGCAGTCGTGGCCGAGTGGTTAGCCCATTGCTTCCAAAGCCGGCGAATCGCCGGGCGTGCCGTCAGGAGCCATATTGCCAAAGCCGGCAATTTGCCGGGCTGCATGAATTTCTGTTTAAAAGAGCCATTCATAGATGGCGCGCTATGTATACTTGAGGTAGTGTAGTTAGATACATTGGCAACAGATTGGCAGCGTTCTGTTCGCTGTGTTTGTTTGACGTGTTCTTTTGCGTGTTGTATTTCCCGCTCGATCGCTGCCTGCTTAGAGAAGATCGCAGCATCCAGTGTACGGTGTGTGGCCTTTCTGACCATGAAGTTATAGATATCCTCTTCGAGCAGTGATGATGACGGGACTTGTGGTAAAAATAGTGAATTTTCGGAGCCTTCTGTCGACGATGGGAGCGATTCCGACAGCAGTTCCGAGTCCAAATCATGAGAAGAGCGCACTGCTTGTGCGACGCCTAAGCGACCAAGGATGGGTGCTTCAAGATCTTTCATACGAGAGAAGAATCTGTGAGGGCCTAGTGAATTATAGACTTGAGCAAACCACTAAAGCATGTAAATAAACATGTTTTCTTGTTTTGTGCACTGAGGTTTACTGTAAAAGCTTACAATACAAGCAAAACAGTCACGCTTAGTGTGGCCCTGTTTTAGGGGAAAAACATGCAGTACGGACGGTCTGGCAGTTCGCAATGAGCCGCGGTAGCGAATGGGTTAAGGCGATGGACTAGAAATCCATTAGGGTCTCCCCGCACAGATTCAAATCCTGTCGACTGCTCAAACATTTTTTTTTTTTTGCCCTACACGATTACGTGCTTGTGAGCACGTGAGCTCCGATCACGAGCACGAGCACCAGAAGATCGATGTGAGCACGGACGGCGACGGACAAGGCTAGACCCTAAGGAGCTTCGCCCCTAGAACCAACTGTTGTTGGCAACAGTGAGAATGACTGCTTTGTGGAATGATCTAACCTCCAGGTACGGCCAAGACGCTCCTGAACTGCAAGTGAGACGTCTGGGCGATCTGGCCTTCCTCTTCCAACTGTACGAGTTTGCCTACCAGGCCTACCACAGTGCCAAGAGGGACTTCAGCAGCGACAGTGCTTGGCTTCATTTTGCCGGCGCACAGGTACTGCCCTTATTCCGTGACCTTTATTGTTGACAAGCTTAGGGCCGACAATCCTGCTGGTTTGGTGGGCCTTCGTGCATCTGAATCTGCACACAAATCTTGAGGCGCTGCTAAGCAAGATAATTTTTCTTATGCACAAATCTTGTGAAAATACCCATCAATTTCAGCCTGAAATTTTTGAGAATCTGGAATGAAAATTGCTTAGTCTTTCTATGCAACAGTAGTGGGAGTTGTGAAGCATAAATACTGTCGACATCTGAAAATGACATTTCTGTTCCATTACCTCGTAGCTGTGCCAATTGTTTTGTAGGAGGGCAAATACTGCTATGCCAGTAACAGGTTTTATGCATTCTTATTCAAATTGTAAGCTAACGCTTTGTGGACTCCTATATGAGAGGGTTCAGTTTTAATGCTGAGGTTTCTGGGTAACATACAAGTCTTTGCAGCTTTGGGGATGTCATGGGAAACTTGTTGCCAAGTTAAGATCTTTATGTGCTGTAAATGAATTGCGAGCTATTTTTTGTGTGTAGGAAATGGCTGCCCTGGCGGTGTTTATGGCAGGCGTGAATGCCCAGCGACCTTTCCCATTACGTTACATGGACTCGGCAATTGACCTCTACCTCAACACCTGCAAGTGAGTGACTAGTCATTTCTACCTAGACTCCACCTCGCAGGCTATATGCAGCACTATCAAAGGCATTCGCAAAATATTTTGTTTGCACGAGCACTATGTGCAATTACTGTACCATATCTAACCGAATCTAGATCAACATTCCTATGAACAAAGCCCACGTGTCTGCACTCCTCCATAGTATACACAATTTGTGCCCACACTTTGCCAGATTATGAAGATTGAGGGAGGTGCTTTGGGATTAATGTGGTGACATTTTAGTTTGTTCAGTCACGCAAGGAGGTGCATTTGGCACGTTTCGTGGCAAGCACTATGATAAAGAAAGATGTCAAAACTCTGGTAAGCGTCATTTCAATCTTTTAGGATTATGAAACAGGAAATGCCGGGACTTAAGTGTTTTGTGATCTCTACATTTTTCCCCCATTTTAATCGGGGGAGCTGCTGGATAACTGCGTACCTAGCATGGGCACGGTTATGTCCCAGACTTCCCCAGCTGGCAACGAGGGCAGCCCTGCTGAGCACAGAGTGCCTTCGCCACCTGGGACAGCACTCAAGCGTGGCGGCCCAGCTGATCCGGCTGACGAGCGAGGACTCTGACCTGCGCAGTGCGCTTCTCCTCGAGCAGGCGGCCTACTGCTTCCTTCAAGCCGGCACGGCACCCTCGGTGCGCAAGTATGCCTTCCACGTGGTGCTAGCCGGACACCGCTACAGCAAGGCTGGGCACCGCAAGCACTCTCTTCGGGCCTACCAGGAGGCGCTGCAGGTAGCCTTTCTTTTTCTCACTCGTGGAGGAACACATGCACAGAGGTCTGACTTCAAGTTCAAGCACTGATATGCCAATGTGTGCAGGTGTCTGGACTTGCTTTGTGGTTACGCTTGGATCTTCTTATTAATGTCTACCCTAGTGTAGTACTCTTGGGTAAACTTTCACTGGCCTTTGCATGCCTGTCCATCAATTATTTCTAGGGCTCTGTATTTTGGGATAAAGGCGAAAACGCTTGCCGGCAGAACATTTGTCACTTGGGCTTTATTCGAAGAGTTCGAGATTTTTGAAATCACAATGACAAAAAAATCTTCTCAACACTTTATGTTAGCATGGGTATAGTACAGTGCCGGATGTGCGATCCTGAAAATAAGCCGCTTTATTGAGGGTTTTTATCGTCAACATCCATTCAGGAGAATGAGTCAATGTTGCTGTATTTCTGGGTCATGACAGAAGGCAGTCTAAGCATGTGATTCTGTTATCCTCTGTCCCAGCTTCGACTATTCAATTTGAGCTTTTTACTGGGACAAGGAGGCTACCTTTGTATAATGGTCAAAAGCCATTTCCTGCAGGTATCTTTGCATATTTTTATTCATTTGTCTGTGGATATTTCATTTTAATCATAGATTTTTAGAAAATTTGGCATAGTAAAACAAAAATTAAACTCTGGTAAACACCGCATTTCCGGGAACTGGATATTTTACGGAAGTTAAAATTGCAACGAAAAAGAAACCCGAAAAGAGATCGACCGAATTTCACCGCACGTAAGGTTCGAAAACCCAGACCCCTAGGTATATGTCTCGTACGCAACACACTTGGCTCAAGCATAGAAATGGTGCGTGCTCAACCCTGCTTCCTAAGTGGCGCTAATCCGGAACAGTAATTTCCGAGATGCATTTCTTCATTTCTATGGAACATTGTACGGGACACAGTTGTAGCAGCAGCCCATTGCTTGCGTATGTGGGCGCAGGTGTACCAGGGCCGCAACTGGAGTCTGGCAGAGGACCACATCCACTTCACCATTGGCCGGCAGTCAACATACCTCAAGCTGGTTCAGGGGGCCCACGAGGCGTTCCACTGCCTGCTGGCCAAGCACAGCGAGCAGTCACCCACCCAGCAGCTGCTCTTCCTCAGGGAGTACCTGCTGGTGCTCAAGGTGCGGCTCTTTCCTTGCCTGGATGTTTTCTGCCCGCGGGCGTCTTGTGCGAGGGAGCTCTGGCGGCCCAGCCTGAAAAGTCTGTGCCCAAGGTTCTTCCTCAGCCCTCAAAAGGAGGAGCAGAGCCATAGGGTTTGTGCAATGAAGCCAGAAGAAAAGGTCCACATCTTCCCACGCATTTGGGATGCTTCGGAATGGTGCAGCATAGAGGCAGATGGGTCGTGGGGGCCCAGATTGCAGTAAACACAAAAAAGCAGCAAGCAACCACTTGCAAGGTCGCTACTTACAATATTTAATAGGTCAACCTTTTTACGAATAGACCTGTGTGTCTACTTTCCCGCGGAATGCTTACTAAAGCAGCCGGCGAATGACAAAACAAAAATAACATTTGTAATAAAAAAATGCGATCCACACAGATCTTATTTCTGCCTTCCGGAGTTATGGGTGCCTCGTCATTCGCCGGGCCTCTTCCACAAATAGCGATGATTGGCTCTTCTTGAGTGTTGCAGAGAAATACACGCACAGGCATTGTTCGTGAAGAGATCTATCTATTTTAGAATAAATATGGTAAACCTTTTTAGTTTTATTTTGTGAGGAAACACCGGCGTTGTGCATTGTACAAAGAAAACCTAAGTTTTGACGAGCACTCTACACATACTCAAACAGCTCCAATGCGTCGCGGCTAAGCAAACACATCTAGCATATCGTCTGCTTTCTTTTTATGCTCTATGTGGATATATTCTGTTTTGAGGGGCAAGCAGGTGCTGAAGCTAAAAACCTAATCTAGTAAACAGTAAAGCGCCATTCACACATATGCAACCGAGTTGAGACCGAGAGAGACCAGACCGGGTTTTAAGCCTCTTGCGACGTCTTAGGACCAGCTCCGCTGCAGTGCATCCGGTCCTAAGACATCGCAAGAGGCTTAAAACTGGTCTGGTCTCTCTGGTCTTACTGCGGTTGCATATGTGTGAGCGGCGCTTAAGCCTTGTTAGCCCTACTACATTGCACTACCGTAGGCATCCACATACAAGCTTTTTCGTGTGTCCTGTGACATCGGTGCAGTATGCACCGCTTAAACATGGCTGATGCGAAGCTGCAGTTAGAGTTAAGTGCCGTTCGCACACTTGCAACCGAGCAGGACGGAGAGAGACAAGACCGCCTTTTAAGCCTCTTGCAACGGCGTAGGACCAGATGCGTCGTTGCGGAGAAGGTTCTACGCAGTCACAAGACGCTTAAAAACCGGTCTTGTCTCTCTCCATCCTATTCGGTTAAAAAGAGAACGGCGCTTTACTTGGGCAATTCATTTTGGGCTGATTTTTTAGTAGCTGTCAAACCACAGTGGGCTCTGCTCATTTGAGGCTTATCTGCAGCTGAGCATGGTAACAAAAGTATGTTGTTGTTGTTTTTTTCCCATTGATGCCACCGGCTTTCCAATAGAACTTTATTCTGTTCAAGAGCCGAGCTTCTGCTAAGCAGGGCGCTCACTTACAGATGTTGCATGAGAACGACCTGGCGGCAGCCACGGTGCTTCTGCCGGTGCCAGAGGTGCACACAAGCTCCACGAGGGTCTACCTGGGACCCGTGGCTGACGAGGGTGCCCTCTGGGGGACCTGGGCACCTGGCTCAAGCTGGAGGAGTGTGCCGCTGCGGTGGCCAACGACGGCACTCTCCCGGCCACCTTTCGTCCCCAGCTGAGTTTGCTCAGCGACGACACCGACAATGGGGCCAGGCCCCTCACAGTCGTTGGGGGTCAGTGCCCCTCACTCGATTTCCTTTTCCCTATGACCCTCTTCCGCATTTTGTGGTTTTTGACGTTAGCCAACATCTGGGGGACGCACCTTTTTTCTCTCGCTTGGCCGAATTACAGTGAGCTCAGTTATATTAGTACTACTTTGCTATCGCAGATACAGTATCCTTTGGCAGCCGAGCCTAAAGAATTCACATGTGTGAGAAATGTCTAAAAGCTGTTTACAATAATTTTTTTTTTCTTTCTTCTGGCGATAATTTATTGAAACAATCTTTCTCAACAAATTTATTAATTTAGTTTGTTCGAAAAACACGCGGAGTTAGTTTGTGTTTGAAAAACACACGGGACTAACAGCAGGCGGCTGAACTCTTTCGTTTAGAAGGAACAATTAATGTGAATGGGAAAACCTGAGGCCGGGTGAGTCAGACAAGTTAATATCCGAGTGTAAGAGCTGTTATGAAGGCTTTGCCACTCGTTCGGGCAGTGGTAATCGTTCTACATACTTTTAAGTTTAAACCAACAAATGGTGAGAAACATATATCGGGAGCAGAAGTATGAAGTTGGTTAAAACTGAATGTGACGCTGGATTGTCAACACTCACTACTTCAGGGACCGTGCACTGTTGTTTGGGCTGCGTGTCACCCGCTAGAGCTAGCAGTTTGCGGCTAAAGTGCGTGTCATATTTCAGTGACCCGTTGAATAATCAAAACATATAAATGGAATAACCTAGATCATAATATTTGATGTGTGGCCTTCCTGGTTGGTACTTAGGAGAGCTGCACTGTTTTTGCCATAACAAAAATGAAGTCGAGTTGCCCTTTACAGGCTAGCAGTTGCCTTTCTAATCCAAGCAGTGATACTTTACGCAAGTTTTCCGATTTCCACAGTTGTTATGGAAGTGTTTTCACAACTGTTGTTTATAAAATATTTCTTACTGGCAATTGCCTATTACTATGGTGTCCGTAATGGGAAACTCACAGAAATTCAGTCACTTTTCTGAAATCTTTTATCGTAAGACAACCGCAGTTTTTACCTGGGAAACTGGTATGTCGGATTAAAATGCCTCTAAGGTCTGATCTAACTTTCCTTGGAACCTTCATGGTGAACAAACGGGACTTAAACTGAACTAAACTTCCTCGGTGGATATTTTCAGAACCGGTGACGGTTGAACTAGAACTGCGCAATCCGCTCCAAATCGCTCTCCAGCTAAGCCAGGTGCATCTGCTTTGGAGCTTTCTTCCCTCGGACAGGGAGGACCTTATTAGCAACGACAGAGCTGATGCTCAGGCAAGTGGCATGCCCTTACTGGGACTTCGCTTCTTTGATGTGTGCGTGGCGCAGCGGACAACACTGCACGCTTTCGTTTGAGCAGGATGGTCAGGCAGCTACACTCATCGATACTGGCATGCTGGACGAAGTTCTCCTCGAGTCGGAACAAAAGCAAAGGGTCAGTAGATGCAATTGTTTTCTCAGGGCATCATTGACAAGGATCTCTCCTTTGGAGTGAGTTTGGGCATGATCTGTGCACACAATGGCAGGTGCGTTTGACCTTGGTTCCCCACTGCACGGGCGACCTCCACGTAACCGGGTTTGCCTATCGGGTTGGGCTGTCACCCACCCAACTGGATGCAACCTCGGACCTCGGACCTCTGCCCAGCCCCGTGAGCGGACGCCAGTTGTTGTCGGTTCGGGGTCCGAAGCTGAAAAACCTCAAGACTGCCAAAAACGGACAGTTCTACTCTCCGGACTGGAGGCTGCATCCGACGGTCGTCGCCGCCATGCCGCAGCTTACGGTAGGCTTCCACTTCCTTGCCAACCATGGGGCTATTTGGAGATGGATGGCATTTTGATCGGTAGTGGCACGTCCCGCACGATGGTTGTGTTTCCAAATGGGGATGTCTTTTCTTTTCTTTTTTTTTGCTCAGGTCAGCTTCTCCAATGTTCCCCGGCAACTCCTCTGTGGCGAAGTGCAGCGTGCCGTTCTACACGTTTCCAATGCGCCGAACCTCCCCGAACTCTCGTCACTTCTCATCGCTTCACCAACCCCCAACTCTTCTGCCTCGGCTTCAACGATCCCGACGACGAAGGCGCTCTGGGTTCGGCAGACGAGGGCATTGCGTACCGTGAAAAGCCCCTGCAGTCGAGCAGGGCTGCGCCAGTTTTAGCGCAGCGACCCACGGCAAACTTCGTCTGCAGTCTCCCAGAGGCTGTCTGCAGGATCCCTGGTGGTGGAGATGCCTCAGTGCCCCTGTGGATTCGGGGACCTGACGTAGTGGGACGTCACACTCTCAGACTGCTCTTTTACTACGAGAGTGCCCAGAAGAGTAGCAGGCTCACGTGAGTGTGAACATATTGTGTATGGGGATTACTTTACTGTGGTCTCCACCTTTTTTCGTGATAAAAAAGGCTCGCATAATGTTAATACAATTGTACTCCTAATTGATTACGGACACTGTGGCTAAAGACTGAGACTATAAGCCCGTGGCTGCGCTACGCTACAGTAGAAGCTCTCATTGAGGTGACCCAGGATACAGCGCAAGACTTGTGCGCAAAAGCCAGATGTTCCAGGCGATGTTCCATCGAGCAGGGGAAATCTTGCTCGATGTTGCCGAAGCACTTTCTGCCTAACAAATTGCGGACATAAACCGTAGTGTTTGCTGAAAGCTCCAGCAGTACAGCTGAAAGCTTCGCTCTATTGAGTGTTGTACCATGACTCCTTCACTGCTCTTGATTCTCGGATGCTTTTTTTTTGTTACCGTACAAGGCCGAGCTTTACTGTATTGCCTCTATTTGACTCTAACAGGGCACTGTCATCTGCAGGATTCAGGAGCCACATAGAATACATCACTACCGTAAAATCTCAAGAGATAGCCCACCTAAAATCGAGAGAAAATTGGGAGAAAATGAGGAGTGGGCTAACTTTCGATGTGCAATCAAGAAAAGTTGAAAAAATGCTATTTTTAGATCATGTGTCTCTGTCAATCTTGTTATCGCGGCGAGGGGAAATGAAGCAAAGATGACTGTGCTTCCCAGTCAACAATATTTGCTTATACCCCGCCATAGCTACCTAGATGCATTTACGCCAAGGTCATCATTGATCCGAACACTCTGATTACTAGGGGTGGGCTATCTTTCAGTGTGGGGGACACCACCTGGGCATGTCTACTTTTGAACCGATCACTCAATCAGCGTGAAACTTGCAGGTGGTGTTTGCAGCCATATAGAAGGAGCGCATGCAAAGTTTCAGCCCTGTGAACCAATCTTATGAGGTTCTACCCCCCAAACAAAGTAAAGCATAGCTTTGCTCAATGAATCTATGATTGAAAAATGGTGTTGATCACCACATATTTTTCTGGTGGAATGCATACTGAAATACTTGTTGCCGGTTACTATGAAAAGAAATTTAAGAAAAACATTTTTCTAATAAAAAATAAATTATGAATTTTTTTTCTACATTTGCCAAGTTTTGCAAATTACTATTTTTCATAATAAAGGAACATGGAAATTAAAAATCTAAGCTCATAGTAACCGGCTCCATAAAATTTCAGCATATAATCTGCAAATATTAAGTCCCTCAATAGTTTCTACTAAAACGATAGTTTTATAAGGTGGGATTTGCTGCCAAAAAGTGAAGCTGAGATAAATGCACTTTAAGTTTCAAGATGACGTTTTAAAAATTTCTTTTTGCATCTTATATGTCAGAAATTCTTTCCAGCAGTGCAGGTGATTTCTTCCTCAAACTTCTTCTGATATACTGACATTGCTTTCAGCTATTTTCACTTGTGGATGAGGAGTGCTATGCAGTGCAGCATGCCTCACCAACATATAAAGAATAATTATTTTTTACATTGTTTGTCAGTGAACATTGACAAGACTTTGTGAGAATGTTCCTTATTATCCATACATGCCAAAACTCTGCAGTTCTGAATATGTATTTCTTGAAAAAAAGGTGCAGTTCAAGGTAGTGTCCCCCCCTTAAAAGAAAATTACAAATCAAGCCAAAAATAGGGGTGGGTTACCTTTCAGGGGCAAGGCTCTCTCGGGATTTTACAGGTCATTTTGATCATCTTTTCGTGTTCTCTAAAGAGGAAATGGTTGAAATATGCAGATGAATGAACCATACGATCAAATGGCAATAAAGGTTAGAACGCTGCTGAAAGACAGTATATGGCGGTGCAGGGATTTGAACTTGGAGTCTCCTCATTACTGGTGAGGTATGCTAACCACTATACCACATCGCCTGGTTTTTTGGCGTTTCCTATTTAGCTTATGATTGCACCGAAACGGAATGTATCCATGAAAAGTAATATGATAACAGGAAATGGATGTAGTGAACAGTAGTGTACCAACTTGTTTTTGACGGGGGGGGGGGGGAGGGCAGCAAACCAGACCCCTCCCCACCCAGGGCCGGGGGCGCGGTGCCCTTGGTATCCCTTGGGCGCCGCCGGCCAGTGTTTGCCCTGTCCAGTGGCAGCTGTTTCAGGGGGGCAAAACACATACCTTGCCCCCCACTCAGAGAACGGGGGGGGGGGGGCAAGCGTCCCCTTGCCCCCCGGTCGGTACGCCCATGGTAGTGAAGGTAGTTAACTCTGTCCTATGAATATGTTCAAATCTAGCTAGCCAGTGGTTGCCCATGGCGATACTGAGCTCATCAGCATAACAAGTATGGTCGCCTATTCGTTTTGCTCTCTCTGAATTACAGTAACGATGCCGAGCAGCATTGCGTAGCTCTGAAGTTGCCAAAGGGATGTGCGCGTTGACTCATGGGCATGTCCTGTTTCAACAGGCACCGTGTTCTCTACCACAACATCCACTTCTCAACGCTTCCCTCGCTGGCTCTGCAGGCCTCAGCTCGACAGAGCGTGTCAGCAGTCGGGGCAGGTTCTCCCAACGGACTGCTAGTTTCCCTTCAGGCCAAAAACTTGAGCGAGGTAAGGACATTAGTGATATCACTGCTCTTTGACAGTCAGTAATTCACTCGTGATGCAGGGAAATGGATTTATCACTCTATGTGAATTTTTTGAGGTTACAAATGTGTAAATTAGCCAATGCTCTGTTTGGACTTTTAACTTTGTGGTTTCTTGCTAATGGACTGCACATTCCTTTTATTCAAAGGCTGAAAGCATTGGAGGCGTCGACCTTAGTTTGCTCCAGGTGACGTGCGTGAGCCGTGTTTGGAATTTGATTCCTTTGACGACACACCTGAGGAGTGGTGAGTCGACACACTTAAGCCATTTCTGTGTGCTCGTTAATTATTTCTTACAGTTTTTTTTTTTTTTTTTTTTTGCAAGCATGATTTTTGTGACAGCAGGGATGTCTAAAAGAATTTCTTAGCTGATACTTCCCTTCTTGCTTGATATCCCTTGTCAAATGAGGGAAATGTGTTCAGTACTGTATTCACTAAATTATTGTTTGACCCCTGCACCGGAAAACTCTTGTAGAATACTGTAAAACCCTTTAATTTCGCGGCCCCTATTTTTCGCGAATCGGTCACAAAGGACAGAATCGCGGCCACTAAATTTCGCGAATTCCAGATGCCTGCATTGAAATTCTTAAAGATTGAAATTTTTGCGTGCCCTTAAATTTTGAAAATTTTTCAATTCGCGAAATTCGCGAAAATTAAGGGCTCGCGAACATTAAGGGTTTTACAGTAATACAAAAATGTTCAGATATACGTAGGTCAGCATTGATTCTTTGCAAGAAGTAGAAGGAAGAAAATTAGGAAAACTAGTTTTTCGCAGCATCCCTAGTCACCCCAGCGAAAGCTAATTTGTTGCATTGACTATCTCATCGTCCGAACTTCCGGAACAGTCATCTACTTGTCTTCGTGCTTTGGCAGTAGCGCTTCATGGCTCGCATCAAGCTTCACCTCTTGGCAACAGCGTTTTCGCGTCAAGCTTCTCCGCTTTGCATCAGTGTGCTTGGAGAAGCAGCTGATGCAGAGAAACGTCTTGGTTTGCTCAATGGCGTCGGAAAGTTGATCAGTATTGTAGGTTGACCTTCTTTGGTCATGATTATATGTGGACGACTAATTTTTAGGAACAGTGCCACAGAAAAGACGTCAACCTATATTCAAATAAATATGATAGACAGCATTGTAAGCCCCTGCTGGCTACTTGATGCTTCCGGCCAGTGTTGCACTCTTATCTCCTTCACCGTGTCTAATATGGGAGGGCAAAGATAATAAAAAGGACACACCACTTTCTTCTCAGGGGCAAGTGTAGTGAAACCTCAGGAAACGAAAAACCTAGTCTTCAAAGCTGTTCCCTTCAGCTCCAAATGTAAGTTGTGGTGCAACTTTTGACCGAGTGATAGACCTCTTAGTATTTTTGTTTAAAAAGGGAGTAAAAATTGTTTGCCTCTGTCCTTCCAGTGAGCCAGGATAACACAGCCGTTGTTTCCCAACTACCGTTAGCACGGGTTCAGGTGAGTCATGAGACATGGTGTCAGCCTCATATCTGGTTGTGGACGAGTTGAGTTTCCAATGGATGCAATCTCAGTATTCTTGGAAGCAAAGGTAGTCTGAACCGTTTGGAGCAGAGGGCAGATGATGTCGAAGACATTTCCGGTTGCAAATGACTGCCCTTGTGCTTAGTGCCCGACTGCTGGTGTAGCAAAAAACCTGTTGCGAAAAGAAAATGATTAAACATTGTCTGTATGATTTTAGAATGTCACCAGCTTACAATTTGGTGTCCAAAATTGAGAGATGGTGTCACATCTACTCGCTGTCATTTGTTGAGATGCACTATTAATGAAGACTGTTGCTTGCATTTCTTGTGTCATTGCGTACGGGGCTGTAGTTGGAATGTCAGAACCAGGATTCTGAAGGTGTGCTTCATGTGAGCTCTTGCTTCCTCTGGATTGAGGCTTTCCTTCCCTTCTTCCGAAGGTGGAGAGCACGTGCACGCCGTGTCTCGATTTCTGTTGGCGAGGAAGCCAAGAATGGCCACCCTTGAGCCAGGAAAAAGCATCCTCCCAGGGAGACAATGCAGCCATGCAGCTAGCAGCAGCAAACTTGGAGAAGGCACCATCCCTGGACATTACCCTTGCAATCCTCTGGAAGGTGGGCTATATTCATTCCACAGCTAATTAAGTGTACTCAACCAGTTAACTTGTGGGTAAACCAACAGAGCAATGCCTTCTTGGCATTTTGTCTGGCAATGGTACCGGAACTTCACAATGAAACTGTGTAAACTGAAAAATATTGCCACGCGCGTCGGCGAGCAAGCGCGTGCATGGCCGAGTGGTTACTGCGCTTGACTTTCGCGCGGAAGGTGTAGGTTCGATTCCACTCAGTGGACTGTCCTTTTATTTATTCTTTCAATATGGCCTTCTCGTAAGTTCGAGAACATTCTCGTCTGATCGAGTTCCGAATATTCTACGCACCGAAAGTTCTACGCCGAATGATCCAGAAACCCACGAGGGTACTTTTAAGGAACTCCGCAAGGCGAGCGGAGTCAGTCTCGCTCCAGCGATCAATCCTGCTGTTTCGCCGACATCGACGCCTGCGACGCTACCTTACTTTTATTTTGTTTTGGGCACAAGTTCGCCTCATTAAACGTTTAGTTTCTTTAGTTATTCTTCGCCTCCTCATTTGTCATTCGTGACAATATAGAAATGTAATTTTTGCAGCATTTTTGTCCCCTACAGCAACTCCCAGAGAAATTTAAGAGCTTCCCGAATAAAAAAAAGTTGCCTTTTTGCCGTACTGCATTTGAAAGGCAGTGGTAACACAGAATGTGATGTGTTAGTATGGAGAAACTGCATACTACACATGTGGAAACTGGATGGCACAAAGCAGCCCTGTGTCTTGCAAGGTATACACGCCGTTCCATGTATGTCTTACCCCTGCCGGGAGTAACATGGAGGAACTCGAGGAAGAGCTTTGGCTAGCACTGGCGTCCAATCAGTGAGGAGACGAACACTGCGTCAGCGTTCGGCTGGCAGTAGGCCTGTCGACTTTCGTTGCTGGCACCTACATAGATATGTGCCAGCCATATAACACATTCCGTATTTAAAAAAAAAAAAAAAGGTGGCTGGTCATAAAATATTAACGTTGTGGCCATTTGTAATTTAACACAATTTTTGCCGAATCATAGTTGGTGAGCTTCGTTTGGCCACAAATACCAGTTTGTCACGTCCCCCTTGTAACTTGTCGGAGACAGCCTGCAGGAAACAGTAGCAGGATGGACATCTAACTTGCAATGGTTGCTTCGTGCAACAAAATAAATAAATAAAAACTTCTGGGGAGTTTTTTTCTAAATTTGGTTTAACGTAAGCCACTATGTCTGGGTGCACTTTCAGGCTGCCATCGAGCGAGATGGTCAGATTAAAGTGGTCATGGGACAGCAGCATGTGACCTTGAAGGACTTCCATACGCTCTTCTCGTCTGTGCCTGGACAAAAGGTGACGTGTTCCCTTGGCGAGTGTTTTACCGAACCACATTACTTAGAACAATTGATACAGTCAGTTGCACTTGCTGCCTTCTGCAGCAAGTTTGCATGCACCTAATTTTCATGCTAGAACGCATCTCCCAGTTCCTTTTAGAAAAGCCTATTGCAGGGTGGGGGTATGTAATTCAATTTTCCCGTGTATTTATTCTAAGCACAGATAATTGTTTGAAAATAAATTGCCAATATTCTGGATCTTTTTGAGACCAGCTTTGACAAAGCCTCCTCATCTACTTATGTAGGCTGATGAATGGTCAAACCTAGTCGCCAAGAATATGTTTGACCCCAGTTTTGTTTTTCAAGGGCCTTTGCAAAAGTATGTATTTGTGACTGTAATCAGAAGTTGCTGTTAACACAGATTCCCCAGAATGAGTTTGTGCTTGAGCAGATAAACCAAGTGCCCAAGTTTGGCGTCTTAGACCAAAAATTACCATATTGGCTTGGCCTGTAGGAAATAAGCCCATTAGTCAGCTAGATTCAGTCTGCGTGCTTAGTGCTGACTTTTAACTTTTTTTTTATTATTCAAGCTTTCATTTACTGTAAACTGCTCATTAAGCAGCTCTAGATGTTCCTGAATTTTCAAGGTTAATACATTTTGCCGTACAAAGCTTTTTCAATACCTAATATATATCTTTAGGTTACTTTGACAGATTACCACCGAGGTTCAACTCCAGCTTTGACTTGGTCATGCAGTGTGTCCCGTGAAGATCAAATTTTGAGAACATTAGGTCCCAGTCGTTGAACTCTCACAAATTGAGAGATAGTGGAGCTTGTGGGTGCTGCAAACATAGCAAAAAGGCACATCAAGTGTTCCCCTTCATATTTGGGGGAGGGGGTTACTATTAGGGTTTTGCATTGTGCCCTCTTTAAACACCTAGGTAAAACTTTCATGTTTTGTGCCAAGAAGAAACTTCTACCCAGATTGTTCGGGCCTTCTAGACTGTGGTGTAAGGTATTAAACATCGCCACCACCGCAGTTATGATCTAGTAGCATGCCGGTCGAGTCAACTTTTCCCAGTTGTGTTTTCGACAGGTAAACAAAGGTCCCTTGCGGCTCTAATATTTTCTAGCTTATTGCAGGCCAGCGAGAAACTGGACTAGAATGCAAGCCTCAATTGTTTCGTGCAGATGGATCTGAGGCCAGCAATCCCCGTCTATCCTACAATGGGACTTGCTGCCCCGACGTTCCAGCATGTTCGATGTGCGCTGGTTCATCCTGTACAAGCTAACCATGACTTTATGTCAAGCAGGTGAGGTTGCGACAGCTTTGATGCTTAAGGGGGCCATGCAACAATTTTGGAACTTCAGTCAAAGAATTGTGGGAGGTATTCCCCGTCACGTCAAGAGTAAAGAACTGGAAACCAATTTTGCCTGCACACGTTGGATTTTTTTTTTTTTTTAAATGGCAAAGAATTAAAGTTGTGGGCGCCTCCCAAGTGCTGTTAACTCCTATACTGTCTTCCGAGTCACGTGCACATGTGACATGTAGCCGAGTGCACTGGGGACACAGAGTATCCGGTTGAATTCTCTTTCAGAGCCTCAAGCGCCCCGGGTGCGCTGCCTCTGCTTGCGATTCACATGGTGACCTTGAAGATTGGTCTGAGCAATGTGGAGGGGGGCAAAACGCTTGCTTTGTGTGGGGAAGTCAACCTGACGTAGTAGCACGGGGTGAGGCTCGAGGGAGGAATATTTTAAAAGAAGGAGGCAGTTTCCCCATCCCTTTTGGTAAAATAAATAATGTAAAAATTACAAACTGCAAATTGTTTCGAAGTTAAAATTGTTGCATCACCCCTCTAATATCAGTCTGGGCATGTGCGAATAGTGGACTTTGAGTTTGAAGCAAATTCAAAGAAAATAGTGGTTTTTACCTAGTATTTTCTAATCAAATATAGAATAGTTTCTCCGAGCCTTTCACTACTGTTGCACCATGCTTAAACGAGCCCAGCTGAACTCGTGAAGGTTGTTACCAAACTTCCACTTGTTCCTTTCTAAGCTAATTTTAATCCAGCTATATTTATGGACTCTGGCCTCAGAAAGTCAAATGCTTACATCGGAGTGGCAAGTAAATGATGACCATGTTGGATTAACCTGAGACTGGGGTAGAGAAGAAACATCAAAACTTTAGAAGAGACAGAAAATAGACAGGACAACGTCTCAAACTCAAACATTAATATTCACCAGCTCGCCTGCACCCTTACAATATTTTCTCTAAATGATGAATTTGACATAAAATTGAACCTATAGGGATTCCCGGCTAAACCTAATCAAGGGGATTTATAAATGTTCTTGTTATGTGCAAATATATCCTTTCTTCAATCTTTACTTTAAAAAAACAAAAAGAAACAATCGTGAAAGATGAACACAGGTTGTCAGGACTTCTCTGCCTAACATACACTTGCATGAGAGCCAGTTTAATTTTAAAAATTTACTGCTATGTAGATATCAACATTCACAAAGTTTCTGTTTCTTTTTAAATACACCAGGTGCAGGCATGCATTATCCCGCTTTGAAAATGGGCTTTTCTCCTAAGTATGTGGCTGTGCTGCGTGCTTGGGAGCAAGCTCCGCGGGTATTACTTTTCTGCAATGTACCGGTGCTCATTCAGAAGCATACTCAATGGGGCTAACCCACCGTGATCAACGCTTGGAAAAGTATAAATATTGCAATTCGTCTCGAAGTGAATATTGAATAGCGTATTATTCGAAACTACTATCCGAACATTTGCACAATCCTAAATCGGTGAGCTGTTGCGCCAGTCAGACGTGTAGGTAGGGAAAAGGCATTATTTTTTAACATTTTACTCAGGTAAGTTCTTTTGTAGTAGATCGTTGAGCGATACATTAAGAAATCAATTTATGTGGTCCCTTCAAAGAGCATTGCACCATTGGGTCCATGCTTTTGCATCTCTGAACCTTGACCCACTAGCAGAGTAATCCGGTTTGAATTATGAATGAATATTGCTCCGTTGTCTGAGTCAATGACCAGGGCTGTTAATTGGGGTTACTATTCCTTTTAGTGTTGATAAAACTAAAACTAGACTCTTCTCAGATTTTTTCAAATCGGGCGGTTTCTTGACTTTGATGAGAAATAAGCTTAAAGAAACACTGACACCCCCAAAAAAAATTTTTCATTTCTTGCCAGGCGCTTTATTATGGTGTCGGAGGACTACCCAATTAATATTTTGCAACAGAGTAGCGTATTTTTTTATTAAAGCCAAAAGACGCAACTGCTCGAAACCGAAACACGCGCACGGAGGTCGGAGAGGAGAGTGTGAGTGGCGGAAGTCACGTGGCTACACCCGACCGTGCGCTTTTTTTTTTTCCCTCTGCGTAGCAGACGACATGAGGCGTAGCCGGAACTGTTTGCCGTGAGATTCTTTTGCAGTTATGTTTGTTCCGCTCGCTGTTCTGTACTCCAAGATGAGTTGCATTGTACATTGAGGAGTTGGAGATGAGTAGTGAGTGCCCGTGGTTAATTTCCATGATCGGCTCTGAAAAGAATACACCCAAGATGTTGCGTGAAGAGCTGGCTCACATGTCCTGCGTCCGAAAAAAGTGGCATTGTGCGACAGAGTTTCCGAAAGATCAACGGGATCGGGACCAATGGCTGGCTGCAATTCCTGTAGAACATTCTACGGGCACCTCGGAAAGCGGACGCTACCCGATTTACATGCTCCTTGCATTTTGTGGAAAGTGATTACATTGAGTTCACAGGTGTCAAAAAGGAAATCCCATCCCATTTAATTCAGCGACGTTTCGTCCACAACATTTGTTTGTTATTGTTTTGTTTGTTTCTTCAGTGATAATTGTAAAAAAAGAAAAAGAAATGTAAACATAGAAAAATGTTTTAAAAAAAAACGCCATTGCTGGGGATCGAACTTGGTCCTGCCGCGTGTGAAGCGGACGTCGTTCCCACTGAGCTACTAGGGAATTTTTTTTTTTTTTTTTATTGTTGAGCTATTGGGGAATTTGTTACTCGGGGTTCTCTTTCCTTAGTAAGAATTCAGTCGGTAAACTGTAAGTTCGAAAGTTTGCTGCCGATTTTCCTCCAGCAAAAGCACTCCCGGGTCGAAGTCAGGAAGCACCACGCATTGGCGACATTCGCACCTAGTAAAGAAATTGTACGCGTGCATATTCAACTCGAAGTAGAAACGTCGTGCTTGAAGTTTGCGCGAGCAATGTCTTCAGCCAGAGAAGGGAGCGACGGCTCGGCGACGTCTTCGTGCTAATCGGCTTGGTGGTCGGGCGTGTTGTACGGGATGAATACCAATTCTTTTGATCAGTCCCAAATTTCTCTTTTAAAGGCAGACAGAATTCGCCGGTACCGCGAATGACAGTTCTGAAGTAGAGGTCCCACGCCCGTCGTCCGCTGCCATCGCCATCCCCGCGAGTCCCACGATACACGAAACGACGCACGCACAGAATGCTTCCGGTTCTTTGTGGAAATTTTTTTTCAATAAACGTATTTGCAGCTTTTTAGAAGCCACAAAAAATGGGTTTCATATTTTTTCTATTTTTAATATTAAGTGTGTGCCTTCAGTGACCAACGACTTTCATTAAACTTGGTGGTCGCATCGATACCTTAGAAAACGGCCCGTGACCACGGAAAAGAGAGTGAGCGAGACTCGAACCGGCCAGTTCTTGATCGGCGGTTTTCGGAAAGAAAGAAACCGAATTTCGAGTCGCAAATTGTGTTCTGGATAGTAGGGCTCTCATATGTCATGTACAACTAAAAACCTCGGCCAGCATAAACACCCTGTCAGTGTCCCTTTAAAAGCTACGGTAAAATACCAAGCACGTGCCCATATCACAAGAAGTGCCCACCTGCTACTTTGAAACATTTGAAAGCTAAGCTAAGGGTGTATCAAGTGCCCAACCCCAGACTTTTGAGCCCCCTAGCTAACTGGTATGCCCCTCCCTCTAGGCCGTTTCCCCGAGCGCTCCAGTGCAAAGTGGCAAAACCTACCCTATCATGTGCTCCTTTCATTTTTTGTTCTTGGACCTAACAAGCACCCATCCCCAGTTTTAATGCGAAAGCATTAACTGTCTCATGGAGCGAGCCGACGTCATCAGCTTTGAAACCATGTCAAACAGCTCTTAAATCCTTCTCCAAGTCAAGCCAGCTCCTCTTCGTTGGTTAGCCACGGCACCTTTTACACCGCTTTGATCCCATTGGCTAGCGCACGTCGACCAGGATCCCATTCGCCGGACACGCAGCGCCATGGGGTGGCCGGTCGTTGAAACTGACGCGCAGCATCAGTTTCAACGACCGGCCACCTCATGACACTGCGTGTCCGTCAGCACCAAGTCAGCACCAGTCAGCATGCCAACATGCGTGTTCCCCTTCTTGTTCCACTTCTCCAAGGATTATTTTCGTCATTCTTGTCCAACTCGCTTGCACCTTTGCATTTAATTGCATTATAATAATAATGTACATGCTTTCGCATTCACAACTCATAAGAAGTGCTTAGGTGTACCTCGATCTTTTCACGATTATCTCCAAATTTTGGGTGGGCGCTTGCTCGGTATTTTACTGTAAATATATGGGGTGTTTTTTTTGTTTTTTTAATGCATGCTTTTGCATTTTTGGGTCAAAGTTCAGAAATGCAAAAACACGGAATTAAAAAAAAATGTAAAAGCTATTTTAATGTGATCTGTGCAGGTGAGTTATACGGCCAGGGGGATCTAGTAGTGGCAGCTAATCGTCACAGCAAGTTGAATAATTCATTAAAATTTGTCCATTACACTTTAAACTTGTACAAATAAATGTATGGCTCCAAATAGAAACATGCCGAGCATCATTGAAAACCACTAAATCAGTAAATTTTAAAAGGACTCGGAGCGCATGGTGCACTAAAGTTACTACTCGCGCAACAAGCACAAGGTTGGTAGTGTGAAAACGCGAATGATAATCTTATCATCTGCATTCTTACACCGCTATCCTTGTGCCTGCTGTATGTGCACTCTTTACAGTTTTATTTAGGGAGTTCTAGGCGAGTGTGAATTAGAATATTTCAAACGTCTAGAGTCCCGTTGACACTTGCATTTGCTTAGGACCGAGTTACTTGCAATCTCTTACAACGAAAAAACATGCTTTCGCCGTTATGAGATGACCCTGGAACTGCATTTTGCTGGAGCAAATGTTTTGTGGTATTCTGCGAGATCAAATGTACATACTATCTACTAGACGTAACCGTTTATAAAATTGTAAAAAAAAAAAAAAATGATGCACGAAAAAAAAATAATTATATATATACAGTATTTGCTAGTGTTTTACGGCTACTCGATAGATGGTGCCACTGTGCTTGCACGTCTTAAGAGATTTCAACAGGTTTTATGCCACACGGTCGTAAGCAGTTGCAAGCGTGTGAACCAGCCTTAATATAGTTGGTATCACTGATCTTTATAACAATTTGCTGGATCGCGCATCCCCGCTTGGTCGCTGCAGTGCAAGTGCAGCCACCGGATGACCATTTTGGGACACGGAAAATCAACCTTTTGGAGCTCAGAGGCTGGGCGGCAGCGTGCTGAAGACATGTTTTCTACTCGTTCGTCGTCATTCGCCGAAGAGTTTTGTTGAAATGTTTACAAAAGCGCAGCACTGCAGGAAAAAGGCACAACTCATCAAACACAAGTCTCGCTGGTCTCGCGGTGTCATCAAAGCTTCCTTGGCACGCCAAGGTGCTGTAGTTCTGCCTTTGCACGCTTGAGTACCGATCAAAAATCGACATTGTGTGGATTTGTTTCACGAGTGTAATATTCGTGATTTATTGACGTTCCATGGTACACGCAATGTCGACGCCTACTCGGGCCACACCAGTGTCACGTGATCGTTCTCGTCGTCTTTTTCCGACTTTCCCTGCTTGGTGGCGCCCCCTAAGGGTACTATATTACGAGTGCAATGTGCGTGAAGACGTACGTGCCTCTGGAGCAGCATTTTAATTTTCTCTGACTACTGTATTTGTGATTTGAGGGCACTCGCGGTCCAGAAACGAACTTGATCCAGTGGCGACAGAAGAGGGGTAGGGGTACGGCGGCGGCAACAGATTGCACACGACCATATGGGCCATGCTTAAAAAAACCTGATCTTGCCGTTTCATACTTTTGCATTCGAATATTTACCTTCCTCCACAGTGCTCTATTTGTGCTGTCATGTGATCCATTAGAGTAGATTTGGAACATAGCCATGGTTAATCGTGCAAAATAGCAACCACTGATTTTTTTCCTCTATTGATGGGAACTTGCCGGAACAGCTGGGTGATCCAGAACGCTGGAACAGCTGGGCAATCCAGAAGACATCTATGCGCGGCACACCTTTAAACTTTGCCACGGCATCGATTCTTGATAAGTATCCAAGCGTGCGAAGGCACAGAGACGCAGCACTTTGGCATGCCAAGGAAGCTTTGGTCACGCCACGAGACTGGCAAGACTTGCGTTCGACGAGTTGTGCCTTTTTCCTGCAGTGCTGCGCTTTCGTAAAAATTTACACAAGGTTTTAAAAATGTTTTCGGTGAATGCCGACAAACGAGCAGAGAATGTGTCTTCAGCAATCTGCCGCCCAGCCTCCGAAACGCTCCAAAAGGTTGATTTTCCGTGTCCCAAGATGGTCGTCCGGTGGCTGCATTCATGGAGCAGGGAAGTGCGCTCCAACAATTGTCACAGAGATCAGTGGTTAGGATTGTCCGACTTCTGCTGCAGTCAGAGTTTCTGACCAGAGCTGCGCATGCGGTTAAACTAAACTCCTCCTCCGTCTCTTCTAGAATTCTGGTGATTCCAGTGAGCCTCATAGTTCACAACTCGAGCTTTAGGACCGTCACAGTAAGCATTGAGCCGGCCGTCAGGTAAGCCACATAAACCTTCTAAGCTACCCGGGCGCCTCGAGTCGTTGCAAATGCCCGGCATCAAACACTACCGCAGGACACCACCGGCGGTCGTCCTGTCCAGTCCCGTGACCACCCCAGAGCTAGTGGCCACCGACGTGGGCGGTTTCAGCTGGGTAACCGGCATCCGGCGCCACTACCCGATGAAGTCGCGTGAGACGGTGACATTTCCGCTGACGGCTGCATTCTCCATGGCCGGGACGTACAATGTGGCCGCCCTCGAAGTAAGCGTCCTCACGGACGGCGGCCGCCTCTCCCACGAGCCACTGTGTCCGAGCCTCGTGGTGGTGCAGCAGCACCGGGCACCGTAGGGGTCCCTCGCTCGATTCCTCGTAAACTTACAAGCGTCCTTCGCCCACTCCAGTTTTAGGGAGGGGAGCTGGCCGGCTTCCGTACGTCCGACACCGGTGTGAAGACTGACTGCGGCCCTGGCACCGTAGTTACGAGACGACTGGACAAACCAACGTTTCAGCGCGGTAGGGTTTTGTGGAAGCTCCACTGGCACGGACCGTGCTGCATCGTTTTATCGCTGTTGCAGTGCAAGCGGCGAAGCTTCGTTTCAGGGAGGTTGTCGAGTCAAACGATTCATATTAGTCACGTATACGCCTTTGTTTAGAATGAAGTCACGTTTCCCCATGTGGCCTTGCCTGAACTCAACTTCATCACTGTGTGCATAGAGTAGAATGTACCAAAGGTCAGTAGAGATAACTGTGTGCACACGAAGCGTGCCGGGAGTGTCGAGTGCATCTGCAATGTTTTGGCGGCAAGCTTCTACCAGGCAGTGGGGAATGTGGGTGGAGGGTTCGAAGTGTGGAGGAACGTGCTGAATTTTACGCCTTCTTTTTTTCCATCTTTTGACTGAGTGCGTCAAAATGGGTAGATGAGAATGGGCCGATCCGTATGAAGATATTTGAGTGTCTGTTTCTCTATTTGACTCAGGTTTTGCACGTCGGTTCGACGTCTAAGCAAGAATCTGCCAGAGGCATAAAGTGTGAGTGCTGTAGAGGTTGCTGCACTAGGAAATGTTCCGCATTCTCCGAGATGTTTCCGAAATTTGTGTGTGGCAAGTTTCCTTGGTGGCCAGAATACTATCTTGCTGCAACTGCTGCAGTTTTGTGTGCGTGTTTTTTTTTTCTTCTTTCTTTTTAACTTGTTCTAGCCCATTGTTTTGAATATAGTCTTCATTAGTGGAGATCTTTTAAAGATGATTTGCCACTCAACAGTGGTAAACAAAGCCTGGTTTGTGTATGAATGCAGTTAAAGTTATCAATAAGTTCACATAGACTTTCTACATACATTAATGGGCTGCTGAGTGATATTGTATGAGGTGTAAAACGCATGCCTCTAGTCAGCATGTCATTTTGATGGTAACCAAGTTGCTCAGATACAGAGTTATGTCCACATACTTCCTGGCATGGCGAACAAGTGCTAGGCGCAAACGTCCTCTGCAAAACTTTGCTAAACGTTGGTAAACTGAACTTGTTTGCCCATTAAAATTTGTTTTGTTGCCTTTGTGTGCAATGCGCTACATAAGGTCTTTGTATTGTTCTTATTTACCTGCAACTGTTAGTATGACTGGTCTTTTATACAATATGTGTAAGATAAAAAGATGTTATGTAAATAAAACATTTGTATTAGGTTCCCAACTCCAAGGTTGCAGAGTCTTGTGCATTTATTAGGCTGCACTCATCAAGAACTGGTGCCTGGTCTTGTTTTCTCCCTCCAGCTCAAACATGCTACTGATTTTTAGACACATAGGTAAACACACTATTTTTCTTGGTTTGCCATAAATAGCACGAGTGATACACAACACGAGAGGAAATGTGAGCACAAACATAGTTAAAATAAGTGATGCCACTCAACGAGAGTTTAGCAACATCAAAATGACTTCAATATGATACCTTGCAGACACTGGACACCCAAAGGAAGCGACCAATTGTTCTAGGGTTGCACTTTTGTTCAATACATGTGGGGGAACATGAAAGGTGGTGATGGAAGCGCTTCAGGCCCCTGATCCCATACTCAAAGCAAAGAAATTGTCACCGTGATCAAAGTTGGGCTTTGTTGCGGTGATGTTATTTAGCGATGCTTCGGTAAGCACTAGCGATGCATCTATTAGTGCTGTAAATGGCAGAGGAACGAGTATTGATTTATCTTTTGTTGAAGAGGATCAAATAGGCCCCACACTTTGTTGCAGTAAGTAGTATTGAAAAGTATAGGCTCATTAGAAGTGTTTGTGTCCTAACATTGTGGTGCCAGGGCCACATGCAGGCCAAGGAGGTACACTTGCAATCAGACTTAAGCAGAGTGCACGAGAGAAAATTTTAATGCAGAAAAAAACCGCACTGGTCTATATTTTTAACAACCGAAGGTGTAGCATAAAAGTAATGGAACACAAACAGGACAAGTAACTCAACATGAGCACATAGAGAAAGACGAAAAAGAGCTTGCTCGTGTATGGTATCGGTGCTTCCTCCCCATTTTATTCAAGGTGGTTTGTGTCCAACACCTCTCCTGTCCAGGTTGCTGCCCTAGATGTTTCACCACACCAATAATATGGTAAGGCTTTTTTTTTTTTTTTTTCACCGATTATTACATGTTTAGTCCAGCTGTAACACATTTGTGTGGAACAGGGAGTAAACAAATCCACTCTGTTCGGACTGAGCAATTGCCACCGGTGTCGGAGTCCAGGTGATAACGGCAGTTTTTTATACGGTGTGTCACTTCCTACATTGGCAGCTCATGCTTAATGTTTCAGCCAGACCTTCAGGTAATGACGACAGTGCCTCAAGTGTACCAGCTGTTGTAGTTTCTACAAGACTCATTGCTACAAAATTATGTAAATCCTATAAATTCAAGATGGTGATTCTTCCTACACTCTGCTTCCATGTCAGAATAGTTTCCGAGACTTGGGAAGCTTCTTGATGTACTGCCAGTAGTTGAATTGAAAGGATCGGCTGTTCATGCGGTCAATGTAGAGACAGCCTTCCAAGTGGTCAATCTCATGCTGAATTATCCGGGCGGGCCAACCACGAACTTGCCACTCGTGGTGTTCCCCGTGTTCATTCAATCCTGTAAAACAGCCGAAAACAAGAAACATGCTTTTATGAAACGACAGCTCGCCTTTCACACTGAGGAAACTTGCAGGGTCTGGCACAAAAGTAAACAAGACTCAATTTATTTTTAAAATTTGTTACAAAGACTTCAATGTGATCTCCTTAAAAGTTCCTAGGGGCTTGTTGCTCCCTTTGGAAGCAACAAGTCACTATGAAGCAGTTCATACATTTATGTCATACTCTGCTGTTCAGTGATATTGCTTCTCTTATTTTCATAATGCAGTCGACGAACATGCTATCACCTATTCCACAATTAGTCTGGGTTCGCCGAACAATTGAGTCACATTTCTGTCAGCAAGGTTCCAAACCATCGGCTCGACTACAGTTTTGATGTTAGAAACCGAGTCTCGTCACTTTTGTGGCAGACCCTGTATTTGTCTAAAGATTACTTGCTTTGTTTTTCATACCTGAAATTTTCACTTCATAGTACCGGGGCACCTCAGCACTGTAACCTCGAATGCTTTCGCAACCTTCCGGAAAGACAAGCTGCTGGTTGTTGACGACTTCCATAGTAGGATTAATAAACACCTTCAAATAAGAAGAGTAAACCCACCTTTAATGTAGAGTCCTTACTGTTAGAATTTAGAGAGATACCGCACTGCCTTTGGTTGTACACTGCGCGACAGTGTCGGCTCAAACAAGCCGTCGCCGGTTTTCTCATTTGTGGTACTAACCTAAGTGGTAAATGTTGCATGGGTGTCTAAAGGGGGAGTGCAAAGGTGGGGTCCCTGCCGCCCCCCCACTTTGGATTTTGGGGGTAGTGATGATGAGTTGTTTCGGTGGCGTACGTTGTGGTCACAATGCTAATACATCTTACAAAAGACCATCTGTAGACACTGCTTGCAGACATGTTCGAAGGAAGGAAACGTGCTTTGAACATGGCGCGTCCGCAGGTAATTTTGTTATCACGTCTGCAGCAAACACCGTGCCTTCTGTACGACGAACGAGCAGTGTGACGGCATGACTAGGATTATCAAATGTGAGTGCCAAGCTCGATGGTATGTGTAACAAGCACGGCAAAAGCTTGCAGCTGTCGTGCTCATAAAACCAACACCGTCAATGTTGACAGTCTGACGTCGCTCCTACCTCTGTCGACGAAAGCAGAATAGTATGGCCAAAGGATTCCAATCCTACTGAAACATTACAGTGCCCGTTTGGTCAATGTCGGCTGGTCGCGACAACGCTTTTGCCCCGTAATTCCAAAGTTCTTCCATCTAAACAAGAAAAAAAGAAAATTGTTCCCCAGGAAAAATGGGGTTTGCCCCACATCCACCTGAAAGAAGGTTTTGCAGACACCCATGTGCCAGCCAGTCTCCTTTAAAGGTAAAGTGCGAAAAAGCGCCGAGGACGTGTTCGCGCTAACAGTGTTGCGCAGTGTACAAGGTGTGCGTAAACTTCATTAACATGCTTTCATTCATGGAGCAGTGAGCGATGCAACAGAGACTAGTTGACAGTGGAGCACCTATACACAATGCAAGGGTGATCACTACAGGTTTTCCCGCTCATTTTAATCCAAGCGACGACCAATTTAATCCCGGGGTCACTCAATTTAATCTAAGCGCCATACAATTTAATTTAAGCGCCACACAATCTAATCCCGGGGTCAGTCAATTTAATCCACAATATATATGTGCATTTTTTGTGTTCAGTGGTCGTGTTTCGCTTACACATTTGGTAACTTAGAACAATTGTTTATACAATTAGAATTTTTGGGGGCAATTGATAATTTGATCACTAATGTGATTACTTTGAGTTACTAGCCCCACTATTGACGAGGCTTAATTGATATGTTGGTTACTCTTTTTAGAGCGCAGCTCTTAGGCACCCGTTTCCGGCTTGAGCGGCGTCGGCGTAATCATGCGGTGCATGATGGGTAAATTTCCCCGCTAAATTTAGCGGAAAAACTTTTCCGCTAAATCTAGCGGAAAAATTTCCCCGCTAAATCTAGCGGACAATTTTCTCCGCTAAATCTAGTGGAAAATTTTTCCCGCTACATCTAGCGGAAAATTTCCCAGCTAGATTTAGCGGAAAATTTGCCCCGTTAAGTATAAACAATTGTTCTAAGTTACCAACTCTGTAAGCGAAACACGACCACTGAACACAATAAGTGCGTAAATATATTGTGGATTAAATTGACTGACCCCAGGATTAAATTGTGTGGTGCTTGGATTAAATTGTATGGCGCTTGGATCAAATTGAGTGACCCGGGATTAAATTGGTCGTCGCTTGGATTAAAATGAGCGGGAAAACCCGTAGAAATGACTAGAAACTACAATAATCAGGGTCTTCTACCTTGTCAACGAAACCTAGGAAATTCGTTTTAAAACGTATTCCCCGGCACTGCAGTCCAAGAAAGTCTTTAAAATGAATTCCTCGATCCCTGAATATGGGATTAGAAACTCCCCAGTTAGGGAGCTTGGGGAATTTATGATGTAAAAGGATAGAAGTGGACAGACTTATGTCTCTTCTACTTTGTATTTTCCTTCCCAGTCTCAGGGTTTAAATACCATGCTTAAAACGCACCAGCTTGCCTATATTTTGACCGTTTTTAGGGGGAATTTGTTCCCTCCCATTCGGGATGGATAACCGAGGTGGAAAGGAGCACATGGCGTTCTACCGGCCCATACCTTCAATGGAAACGCTTGGTAGAGCCTCGCCGTCATCTCTTCCTTTTTGCCATCCTCATGTTCGAGTTTGAAAACTCCATCATCGTGATCTGCAGTGGGCACCCAATTTGAGGCGCTGATATGCCCACGGAGTACGTCCCTTGCATCACTTGCCTCATTGTGTGAATGACCTAAATGGTGAGAAACCACGCACATTGGGGTACTTCCAGGCATCGCAATAAGGTTAAAATTGTGAAGCGTAGCGTTTTAATTTGCAACGTACCTTTCGGATTTCAGGACTAGTAATTTTTTGGGGTCCACCGGTTCGGCACGAACTCTTAGCACGGGGTCTCCAACTTGACACATAAACTCGTAAGGCGGAACAGGATTTGTTGTAGCTCCTAAACTTTTGATTTTGGTTATGAGGCGAGAATAAATGCTCATCGATTCTTTCAAAGCCATTTTAAACTCAAAATTGTGCTATACATTACCAAAATAACGACCAGTATCCGCGATCACAGCAACCACAGTGGCTTCTGCTTTCGGGCAGCCAGAAAAATCGAACCGAATCGGGAGACAGTTTCGTATCGGTATTACGCACTACTGTAGATATAAAACAAAATAATGACTCATTCAAACATAATACATGTTATAAAATGTTAAGAAAGTAAAAACGTATTGGTATTATTTGAACTATCTAGTCGCCAGTGTCGACAGTGTTTCGCCGTTTTGGGGGTCTGCGAGGTTTTTCCAGTTTTGGTTTTGCGGCAAACACTGTGCGGCAACCCAAACAAACGTCCCATTTGCGTTCTATGACGAAGCATCGGTCGTCGGTAACGGCCCTTGTATCTCTTTAATCCTACCACAACACACAATCAATTCAAAATGGTAAGTTATTTTTGAAGTTTTGGTCACTCTCTAAAACTTCTAGAACTGCATAGTTTTTGCACAAGTGTTAAATTGCTCTAAATATTTGCCTCTGAAATTCGCCGGTAGCGCGCAGCGTCTTCCCGGCAAAAGTCCGCGTCCTATGACGGGATTGCTGCGAATTCTGCTAATGCGCGTCCGTTATGTTATTTACAGACGATCAGTAAGAACAACAAGATGCTGCAGCACATAAACTACCGGATGCGAGTGATCCTGCAGGACAGTCGCATTTTCATCGGGACATTCAAAGCGTTCGACAAACACATGAACCTCATCCTTGGAGACTGCGAGGAGTTCCGCAAGGTAAAGGGCAAAAACCAGGCGAAACAAGGCGATCGCGAGGAAAAGAGAGTCCTCGGTCTGGTTCTTCTTCGTGGGGAAAACATCGTGTCGCTGACCGTGGAAGGGCCCCCGCCACCCGAGGTACGCCGGCGTTGTTCTGTTGGTACTCACGCTCATGCCACGGTGTAGTTCATGCTGACGCCCTGTTTTTGCGGACTGTCTTTCAGGAGGGCCTGCCGAGGGTGCCCATCCCTGGGGCGACGCCAGGCCCGGGTATTGGACGCGCCGCGGGCAGGGTGTGCCTGCAGCTCCAGTTGGTGCTGCGCCGGCAGGTATGTGCAAGCTCGGACAGCGCTTCTGTGTCGAACTTGTCCTTGCACGCTGTCGTCATTATGCGGAAAACGTGCTGTCTCACGTGTGGCAAACTTGGATCTGTGATGCTTGTCGTTGTAGGTCCTCTCATTGACAGTGAGCTGAGCTGTGCCATCTATATGTATTTAGAAGGATGTGGTCGCATTCTCTTCCTGAGCTATGACTACGAAGAATTGCTTGATGCACGTCTACCGAGACTGGGAATGTAAAGAGTATGGGCCAATTTCTGTCAGAAGTGCAGCAATCTCCTTTATATCAAAAGACAACCACTTCTTGCTCTACGTGCGGATGAGAAGACAGGCAAGCTACTGCTTTTGTAACGAGGTCCAAGGCCGAGATAACAAAGCATTGTCTGTGTTTCTTTCTCTGTGACGAGTGCCTTGGGTTTGCTAAGTTTCGAATCTTTTGTTGTCATTGGCTCTTCCAGTTTCACCATACTCACCGTCTTGTCACGGTGAATGTTCATCAGCAGTAGTGTAAATCAGTAATGCAGTGCCGTTCAGCACACCACCACATGTGCCCATTCCAGTATGTGCAAATAAAATTATTATATATTATTATTATTATAATATTATTACATGCCTTGCATGGGACATCACTTGGGTTGCTATCCATGAGCCAGTGTCCCCCCCTTCCTCTTTTATTGCACACCATGGAGGGTATGGTTTCAGCAATGCAAGTTTGTGACGTGTGCTCTAAGTGCAAACTGGTGTTGGACCTGAAACTGGATGCAGGAGCAGAGGGAGGTCACTCTCCGCATAACGACAAATGTTGCATGTCACTTCTGTCAAAAATGTGGAATGGGTGATGCTTTGGTGTTATCTTCCCGCAGTCCTCCTGCATGTATATAGTGCGGCTTGACTGTGTGCACATCGGCGTGAACACTTCTGATGCCCTCAGCTCTGGAGAAGTGATGTTTCGCTAACACGCAGCATGAATCGTCTTCTGTCACTTGTGTTCAAGCGATGAGGTGTGGTGGTATTTTTCGTCTTGCATGTCTGAAAGGCGGCCATAAAACGAACACCTTTGAGAATTGTATGGCTGCTGAAATGTGTGTTTGTGCTTCCCGTTGCCGTGGCACTCTTAGCAGCTTCTCGCACTTGGAGTTCCACTTGTGCACACATTTAGTCCATGTAGAAGCTACTTGTGGTTGCACTTTCGTTCAATCTGTGCTTTCGGTGCTGCTTGGTGGTCTCTATTTGCGTCACTGAAGCTCACGGTGGAAGGAGAAATATGTGTCTGACCAGTGCCGCTTCGCCATAGAACAAGTGTGTTGAAAGTTTACTCGCATTTCTGGCAAGCGCCACGATATGCGCAACATGAAAGGTGCTCGGGAAACCGTCCTTGTTTGCGCACACGTTTTCAAAGCTGTGCTGCGCGTGACCGCACCTGTGCAAAGGTTGTGCGACGAGCGATTCCGTGCTTGCACGAGAGCCTGAAACCGATGGTGCCCCTGCCAAGAGAGGCCCCCTTCAGACACCTCTCTTGTTCTACTATAGTGTAGCTAATCATTGTCACGACCGGACAACCAGCCATGCAACTGACAGAGTAGGAGCATAGCAATTGGATCAGGGAGCTGCAAATAGGGCAATAATTGGACGAATGTGCCTGAAACCGCATATGGCCACAGTTCCCGAACAAAACAAAGCTGCTTTTGATCATCCCCTTTGCCACGGACCTGTTCCGATGTCGCAGTTCATGGTTGCAACGTTCCTGGAGGATAGGTGTTTGTGATCTGCGGTTGGGATTTTCGTAGAGGTGGGCGATCCGTCGTGTTTCTAAATTGATATTGTGCCCAAAACGTGGTATTAAGCCTGGTTCATAGCAGCTCTTGTGTAATGTTTCTTTTCTTCCTAGCATTGCTTCTAAAAAATGGGAAGTGTTGCACTTTTTAAGTTGCCCCAATATTTCTTGGTAAAAAAAGTATCCTAGCCGAAGGTTCCATTGCCTCGCGTATTGGTGACTCTAGTGAAATCAACGCCGTGTTGTGGGAACGCCAAAAAGCTCAAGAGAGGAGGTTGTTTCGACTCTGTCGTCTGCTATCGCTGCTTGGTTCTCATAGGCAGCATAAAAACAAACATTATTTCCAGTAATTTTTTTTATGCTTCTGCCGTGCTACTTTTACGCACTGACAAGAACAGGGTTTTTACCGTCAAAAAATTGCTTTGCTTTCATATATAAATTATTATATGTTTATATATAAAAAAAAAGCGATCAGGGGTGGAAGCGGTGCGCCATTGTGCGCCAATCCCCTTCACTGCGCCATCCTGCTCCCAAGCACAAAAAAAAAAAAATTTAGTTGCTAAATTTATTGGAGTGCTCTTCATTTTTTGCTGGCCACAGGGGTTTACCGTGTTTTCGTTAAGATAATTCTGAACCAATGTTATGGAGCCACCACACCGATGTGGTTGTGTCAACGTCAAAGCAGGCGACTCTCGTTTAATGAAAACAGGTGCCAAGTGCCTGTTTTCATCTAACGAGGATGACGATTTATTCCGAACTAGGTAAATAGATACAGTGATCCGTTTCGTTCCATGGTCTCATGTTGATGAGCTGACAAGTGCCAGCAGCACGAGGAAGAACCGCACAAGTTGTTTGCTTTTGGAAAAGTAAATGTTTTTATGGTTCAGAAATACACCATATTTGGATGAATATGAACAACACACAATCAGTCGTGTGTTTATTTACGGTCCCCGTACCAGTGCCTTCGCAGCACTTGTTTGGACGCGTTTCTTTGTGCTGTCAGTGCCACAACTCGGCCAACTGTCTGATCTCCAAAACTGGGACATAGGTGGCTTTGTCACAAGTGCTGAGGCATCAGTTCATCGTTTGCTTATTTTCTTTTGGCAGAGTGGCGTTGAACATGGCCGCATGTATTAGAAGTAACGCACACATTGAATCGTGTACACCGTAGAGTCTAGTATGAATGCCCGCCCCCAAGAGATCGACCATCCTGTTTTTTTGGTTGAATATCTGTAACATAAAAATACCGTGTCGTAAACATATAAATGATGTACGAGGCAAAAACATGCTCTGGCACACAAATAGCAAGCTGGCGGGAGGACAAGCAGAACAGTGGCGATGTCCTGCTGAGCTATGCAAACTCTAAACTGTTGTGCTAGAACGCATCAAAGCAAGTGACTTGTGAGAAAAACCTTCAGTTTTATGGTCTTGTTAGTTTTGTCATTCCTTTTTTTTCATGTTTTTTTATCAAACCCCTAAACAAGCTTTCGTTTTCTTTTTGTTCTAGTCAGTCATCATGCTTGTTCTAGTAAGGGAGTGTGCATGTATGAGAAGGGATGATATGAAGTTTTCAATATTTTGCATTTAAATAGAGTAGATTTTTACTCTGTCAACTTGAGCATTGGAGGGCATTTATGCTTGCTAAACGGCCTTGGAACATTGTATTTCCTATGATGAAAACTGTAGTCAGCAAGTATTGGGCTTTGTTTTGTTTGGTTTTGTTTTCAGTAGACTTATGGAACTTGTGATTTGGGTGGTTGAATAGGCACAATGTTGTGTTCTCATGAAGCTTAAGTTGTGCTTTTGTTGACTATGCCTTCTACTGGAAATCTATAAGAGGAACCAACCCGCTACCAGGACAGTTCTGAATACCTACCATTCAGATTGCAATGATGCTGTTTGCTTTTTATGCTATGAGCTGGATTATATTCAAGGAAAAGGGTGTGTTTGGAAATGATTTTTCGTTGTGCTATTTTTGTATTTAGAAAAACAAGTCTGCACTTATAGCCCCAAGTTTGACCTGAGTGACCGGCTCCAAGATTTAGTTATATTGCTACAAAACTAAACTTCTGTGGCTTCTGAACTGCTCAGAATTGGAACTTTTACTGCTCCAAAGCTGCTCTAAAGGGGCATCTTCGCTGTGCCCAGACCTGCTACAAAAGGCTGCTGCTTGCTTCCACGTTTGAGTGATCAATTTATTGACCCTTTGGGCTCCATAACGGTTCTAACTTTTCCACAGGTTTACGGTATTTCTCACCCTTGGGAACCGTCTGAAAATGTGAATGCAAATCTATATTTTTTTCTCCTGCTGCATGAACACTTGCATTTATGTATTGTCTTCCGGTCACAGCCTTTATGAAATGGTGAATTCCCACACCTTTTCCCTCGGCGGTGAAAATGGCTGCCATGCAAGCGCATACACCAATTGTTCTTTGGATTTTAGAGTTGCCCAAGGTTATGCATCGTCGAGTCGTAACCATTGGCCACCCTCAATTTTTGTTGCACTTGTCTTCAATTTCATGGCTTTTATTTTATTACCATGAAATACCGAGCATGCGCCCATGTCACAATAAATGCTCACCCTCTCTCTTTTGAAACCTTTTAAGAATGAGCAAAGGACATAGTGCCCACCTTATACTTTTGTGCCCATTTAACTAACCACAGGGTGCGCACAGGTTCTTGAAACCCTTGAAAACCCTTGAATTTAAAATTGGGTTTTCAAGGCCCTTGAAACCCCTGGATTGTTTGCAAGACCTTGAAAACCCTTGAATTTTAAAATTTGGCCAGCAGGTCCTTTGAAAGCCCTGGAATTTTTTGGCTAGACCTTGAAAATTCGTGAATGTCTATTTACAATAGCAAATGCGGGTATATATTGTACATTTTTTTTTGTTATGCTTATCAATTTTTTTTTTCCTTTCGGTCTAAGTTTTTTTTTTTATTTGTTTAGATTGACTCGATGCTGATTGGATGTTTGGCCACATTGAAGCAGATCCAGTCTGGTCCGGGAATGTTTTGCACACTGTTTCCGCCATTGGCCTCGTGTTTTGTCGACGGTCGTAGGAAAATGTTCGGCAAGAGCAGGTTTCAAAGTGTGCGGCTCTGCAGTGATGAATATAAGGATTGGGTGGTGCCAGATACGAAAAATCAGCATCGTGCAATATGTAAGCCGTGTGAAAAAATGTTTGATGTCGCCGTCATGGGCCAGTAGGCGTTGAAGAGCCTAAATGAAGAGCGCGAAACATGTCGCCATCATGAAGATTGCAGCCAAGAGCTTGGTGCAAAATTACCTGGATAAACTGCAAAAAGCAGGGCCGAGGAGCTGCTTCGCATCAGCCAGCAAATAAAGGAAAAGCTGCAGGAGCTACCCTGAAGTTCCCACAAGCGGTTTTGGAAACAAATTTTATTTAGGCTTAGTTCAATGCAAACAAATTTGAAAAATAGTTTTTTATTTTCTTAGTGCAATAAATTTGATATCTGCAATCTTTTGACAACAGTGTTTTATAGAAATCTGCTACGTGTGACATCAAGTTAGGTCCTTGAAAATACTCCCACAAGGCCTTGAAATTCCTTGAATATCTTTCTTAGAATTCTGTACGAACCCTGTAACCAAGATGCTCTTCCACGCCTCATCTGCGAGCACACCGGTGCAAAGCGATTGAGCCCACCCCATCTTGAATCCCTTCTGCATTTTTTTCTCTAGGACCTAACAAGTGCCCATCCCTCAGTTTCCCAAGACCATCTCAGAGTTTAAGTGGACGCTCCTTCGGTATTTTACGGTAGTTGTAATCTGATTTCCTTCAGGCTCACAATTTCACGTGCTTCTCCGCTCATGCGCTAGTTTTGGAAGTGCTTACTGTCGGATTGTTTTAAACTTGATGCGACCCCATATTTTCGCACCGTTTTGTTTTGTCTATTTGGTCGCTATTGCAGAGGGGTTAGTTCCTTTTTGTACACCAGAGTGCACGTGCATTCACCCCCTGGCTAGTCGGTTTTCAGGTTGCTCAACGTGCATTTGGGCAGCCCTCGTTCCCCCAACTAACAACGGTTGTCTCTTTGTGCAGGCCTCCAGGGCCCCGTGCGTGGCGTGGGTGGCCCGTCTCCGCAGGTGATGGCTCCCCAGGGCCGCGGCGGGCCCATGCCGCCCGGCGTCGGGGTGGCTGCGCCGCCCCAGGTGCGTCCCGGCGGGCCCCCGCCCCCGGGTGCGATGGGCATGAGAGGGCCCCCTCCGCCAGGGATGATGGGCGGACCCCCCGGCATGATGGGCCGTGGCATGCCTCCTCCCGGGGCCATGCCCATGGGCGGCCGGCCACCCATGGGGCCGCCGGGCATGCGGGGCCCACCCCTCCTGGCATGATGCGCGGAGGTGAGTCGCACGCTGCTTCGTCATCTGCGGCCCTCTACCATTATCTGAATTGCCGGTTCAAGAGCTGGAGAGTGCTTGCATTGCGCAGGCACTCATTCGGTGGGGGTATTCTTTTGGGTAAAGTGCTCGTACCGCACTCGCGCACAATGTCTACCGAATCTTCCCGAGCCGGCAACTTCAGAAAATGGTAGATCACTTTCTTTGCTCCGTCTGCAGACTGCTGCCGGACGACACCAACTTGAAAAGCTTGATGCAAACGATTTTGGGGAACTCCTCTGGGTGAAGAAGATATACGAGACTAAATTGATTGTTTATTCTTTCATATATCTCCTTCACCTTGGGGAGTTTCCCTAGATCATTCGCATCTACTAACCGTTTACTAACATAGTCTGTACGATTAAGTCTGGTGGCAGCCGTCGTTATCACCGATGAGACGAGAATGGCAGGGAGGTCTTTCACCTCCAGCGCAGGCTTTCTACCTTCGGTGTCTTGCGAGCTTCGAGTTTGCATGTGCACTTGATGCAGAACGGAGGGCGAAGAGTGCGTGCTGGAGACTGGATGCCCAAAAAGGCAGCCTTGTACCCAACTACAGACTGGATGCCCGAAAAAGGCAGCCTTGTACCCGACTACAGTACTATAACGTTTGTTTGTTCTCCCGATGGCTAGCTTCTGGTTAGCTGAGTGGTAGAGCGCTCTGCTAGTTTGGGAGGTCTGGGGATCGTTGCCCAGACCAGGTAGATTTTGTCAGCTTCGCACCAGTTGCCCAGAGGGTTGCAAATTGTGCTCAGGCTCGGGTGGAAGTCAGTTTCTTTCAAGCTTAGAAAGTGGTTGGGGAACTCTGGAAACTTGCGTGGCATCATTATAGCTGCAATTGTGAGCATCGCTGCCAGGTCCCTTTCAAAAGACTACCTTACCTTTATACGCAATTCCATTTGTATTTTATCCTTTAAAAAAAAAGTAGTTTTTATATGAAAGTGTTATGCAGGTGGGAAAAGGAGGTTCCTGGCTGTTTTAGGGGCGAAGCTCCTTAGGGTCTAGCCTTGTCCGTCCGTCCGTCCGGCGTCCGTGCTCACATAAAAGAAAAAATGTTTGCGCAGTCGACAGGATTCGAACCTGTGCGAGGAGACCCCAATGGATTTCTAGTCCATCGCCTTAACCACTTGGCCATGACTGGAACGAGTAGGGCGCTCTGAGATGTGGTCGTCACTCAAGAGCTGTCATGGATGAAACGTTGCATGTAGCCGCTCAACGTCTATACAGGAGAGGGTGCTGCGGTCAAATGCGTATATAATCGCGTTAAACTTTGCATGCATTGGCTCAACGTTTATAGACGAGAGGGCGCTGCGGTCAAATGCTCAAATGCGTATATAACCACGTTCCATATCACACATTCTCTTTCCGACATGGACCGTAATAAGCGGTGGAGATGCGTTCCTACGGCTTCTAGCGGATCCAAGCTGATCCGCTAGAAGAACCACTGGATCTGCATTTCACCGACCATAAAGCAGTAATAATGAAGTCGGAACGCAACCCGGAACTCAGCACTACCTGTGAGCAATAAAAAAAAACAAAAAAACAGCACCATCAGCACTACCTATGAACAATAAAATCAGTATCATCAGCACCACCAGAGCTTCGCCCCAATCAACATCATTCACCACGTGGAGATGCGATGATTTGTTTTACACCAGTGCATGTCGTGTGAATTGTTGCACTAACTTGTTGTGCACCTCTGTTCCCCTAAAATATTGTCAGCAATGCTAGTCATCCGTAATAATGAGACGAAAATGCACATACTCACCTGGCTCATGTCCAAAGATTTTGTTTATATAGGGGGGGGGGGGGGGCATCTATATTAGTGAGAGGCGACTGTAATGTCAATTCACCTCGCAGGAAACATTGGCGGTCACCATATTTGGGCTATCGCTTCTGGGCAGTTCACGCCAATCGCCGATGCAGCATTCATCATCAATATAGGCTCGGAACACATGCCCAAAATATGGCAGTCTCTGATAATTGGTACTGCAGCTACAGAATGGCGCACATTTCTGTGAAGTGTATCTGCAGTCCTTTTCTGAGGGGGCAACAGAACGTCTGCTAAAGATTACTACATCTGTACCATCTTTCTAGCCCACCACAGCCACTGTGCTAAATTCATAGTAAAATTTGTGCTTTTGGGGGTGCAGGTATACATTCAAAAATATTACACAAATGTCTGTCTACTTGCTCCAATTTTGCAGAAGGGTTTGTCTGAACACTTCTTCCAAACAGGATCTAGGAATTTACTTTTTAAGTGTAATTATGGAATCAGCACTGGCTTGCTAGAAGCAGTGTCTCAGCTGAGACAAAGAAAGCACTGCCAAAGCCAGCACGTGAGCTAAGCGGGACTTAAACTGCATCTCAAGACGCTCGCGCGCCCCAGCCTTTGCGGTGCTTTCTTTCACCCAGTCTTGGCCGAGACACTGTTCCAGCAAGCCGGCCCAGACATGTTTGTCGGCTTTGCAGGCATGTAGCCAGAGAAAGGGCCCATGGTGCCCCCCCCCCCTCAAAAAAAAAAAAAAAAAAAATCCTGGCTACGTGCCTGTGGTTTTGTATTTGGTTATGGCTTGGAAAATGCTTGAAAAATGGCAGTAAAGACGCACAATTTATGTGCCATCATCGCAAATCACCAAGCTCGTTGGAGATAAGAGAAAGGCAAGAAAGGGTGTTTATTCATTGTAATATGGGGACAAAGAACTTATGACTTGAGCTGGGTTTAGCTCCTCTGGCTCCCGGACTTGAGTACTGGCCGATGTCACTCGACACCCATCGTTCGACCAGTCTGAGGTTGAGTGGGTTTCCACACTTGGCCCCGAAATTGCTACGTATGTATAAAGTGGAGATAAGATGCTTCCCCATAAAAATGACTAGTAGGTAGTAGTCGCTTTTCACAAAATTTGGTGACTGAACATTTGTTGCCTTTTTTCTAGGTCCCCCCTGGAATGAGACCGCCCCACGGGGTTGAAGAGTCTTGCCCGATCACCGCCTATTGTGACGCTGCAACACGACTCCGTAGCAGAGCACAGGGCAAACAGGCTAGCGAGGGCGCAGTTCCTGTAGCTTCCTCGCCATCTGAAGACGAGAGGGGGAGGGGCATACTTGCCTGGTTCATCAGACATGATGTTTGACCAAATGGGTTTATACTTTTGCCTTGCCAACCTTTATTGAAGATACTGTTCCAAGTCAAACAGCATCTTGGTTATGTCAGAAAGCAAGGTTACGTCGTCTAGCCCATTTTTCACCCCGCCTTGTACATATGTCATTCTTTTTATTTAGTTTCTCAACGTTGCCAATAAACTTGTCTTCAAACTTGGATTGGCATGTGTCTGGCATCACTTTATTTTAGGGGTGCACCTGCAGATTACTTAGTAAGCAAAATGATCTACCGCAGTGGTTTCCAGAAAGCTACTTCCAGAGGTGCCGTACATGCTAGCTCTGGAATGCCTGTCTAAGAGAGACATTTGAAAATTTGCTACGAAGCAGCTCTGAATGCAGAGTGCAGGTTGGGGGCCACAGGTGTTCCTGCTGGTGGCACAAGGCAAGTGCAGCACATGCACCAGTGGTAGTGAAGGCAAGAAGCAAGTCTTGTGCAGGAAGTACTGAAGCGAACAAAGCACGTTACCATGTTCGTTCGGAGAGCATGAAATAGAATGAGACGAAGTTGAGCACCACAGGTGTCTGCAAGATCCCAAGAGCTGGGATGGATGCCAGGTTGAATTGAAAAGTGTTGGGGGTGCTTGGGCGTGTCTGAACTGTTTCTACTGACCTCATTGATGCTTTGTCACAAAAGCGTTTTGTTCTCAAATGCGGCCTCTTAGTCAATGTGAAAGCTTTCCTGGAAGAATCACGAATAGGCAGTCAGGAACAAACCCGAGCAAGTTGTGCATAAATTATGTTTAATGGCAATGTAGAAAAATTATTACGGAAAGAAGTCGAGGTATGTGGAGATTCAGTATACACACATGACGAGTGCATTTTGTTTCCAAAACAAGTCAATTTTAACAGTTCTAGCACTGCTTTCTTTCTGGAAAAGCTCTGACTATGCCAGCAGTCAAAGGTACCAGCACTGCTATGCTAGGAGCGAAAGTATGCAGGCAAGCTGGTTAGGAAACAATTTAAACCCCGAGACAAGGAGAAAATGATGCCGCACCCACCATATCAAGATGATATTCATGTCCACCACAGAGGACGACAAATAAGCCCCTGTTTAGTGTAGCAAGTTTGAAAAGGAATCACTGCCCATGTTCAATACAAAAATTTATAAATAAAAGAAATGCACGACTCGTAAGAGTCCATTGGGCACACGATTTCAGATGCACAGGCACGGTCTATTGAACAGTGCATCTGAAAAATCGTTTACTTCGAACATGTAGCTTCCAAACACCGCTGCCTCTCATTCAGCTTCAAGTAGCAAGACAAATACATAGATCACATTCAAGACAGGCACCTAAATATTGCCTTATCACAACTGTTCTGATGGCACTAAACCCAAGAATTACTTAATCACTTGCTTGCCCTCTGCTACAGGTCGGGCAATGCCACCAGCTTTGATTATGTCATTGGGGTACGAAAATGTACAGACACAAACAGATGAGGAGGAGTTGCCGGAGTTTGGGCCTTCATTTCAGTTCGTTATGCTGCTCTAACTTTATTCACTTGGCCCCATGCACGACCTGCCTGCTTGCATTCCACACGTGCAATGTCAACTTTAGTGCCACAGATATTTCCCTCCATAGGACCACGGCTTAAAACATCCTGAACTTTTCAACTGTATAGTTTTGCAAGATTGCTGCCATTATAGTAAATCCTAAAAGCGGAAAGTGTGCACTTATAATGGCATGGATATGTATGGATAACTGTGAACAAGAGGTTTCTCAATTATGGTAAACAATAGTATACTAAAAAAAGAACTTCCCTTTCTGATGTTAATATGTACAGTTAGCATTTATGGAAACCCCAAAACCTGACACGATCAGTTTCTCTGCAGATCAAGACATACAATTTAATGCACATCACCAATAGAAAGGCGACCACGAAGATTGCGTAGTGTGAATCACCTTTGCAACCTTCACCTTCAAGGCACTGCTTCCAGTAAATATGGCTGGTGTCACATGGGGACTACTGGCCAATAGGTTTTCTTGGAAAGAAACTAAACAACCCATAGTATCACTCGGCCTCAGAAATATAGAGGCCTAAATAAATAAAATACTCAACAATCCTGCCTTCAACCACGAAAGTTACAGGAATGCTTCATGATGTATCTTGCGTAAGCTAACGCTACCGCCAGTTTGAGAACTTCGTCACCGCAGAACTGAACTCTAACCAGCTGATTTTCGGTTATAATGTCGAGGAGGTGGCACACTGCAGCACCAGCGTTTTGAAGTAATGTCACTACTTATCGGCCCACTTAGGGTATGTACAAGTGGTTATTTACAGAGTTCGACTTTGAGCAGTAACCGCTCGTTGTCTCCTGGGTCATCCACTTTCACTTCAACTGGCGCAGCGACGGTTTTGCACTGCGACAGCAGAAACACGAATAAAGTAACACAACATAAATGTAAAACTAAAACTGAAGACTACCATAACAAAGGTTCAAGAAAGTGAAACAAACAGGCAAACAGCACAATGATAATGAAACTGACTGAAGGCAAAGTGACACCACCACTGCCTGCGCACTTCCGTTACACAAAATCGGAGCCGAAAAACTGCTTTTTCCGCACCCTTCTAGAAATGCTTCTTTCCAAGAATTTCTTTAGTTCCGAGACGATGAAGACTGTCGACGAGACGCCAACAAGCAGAGCGATGTCTGGAAAAACAAATAAAAGTGGTTCATTCATGTCCTTTCTACCACGGAAAAAGACAGAATGAAGACATCACATTCATAGAAACAATACCTTGGAAAGTCAGAGCCTCTGTTTGAAAGACCCTCTGCAGTGGTGGAAAGTAGATGACCAGCATTTGCCCAATGACCGAGAAGGCCACCGCAAGCAGAAACATTTTGTTGCTGAAGAACCCTATGGTAAACACCGATTTCGTCTGGAAACAAAAGACAAGACGTTTGTAGGAAGTTCAAGTGGCTACGACACAGCTGGTCATTAAATGTATCTCCAAAGATACGAGTCTATAGTAAATTACCAGAATATACCAGGTTTAACATATAGATGAGCTTTCAAAAGAAACATGCAAATCGACGTCGCTTGGGCAACTGTCGAAGCTATAGCTTCACCTTTTAGGCCGTGTAGACTTAGAATGATTAATCCGATATAAGCTGGAGCTGGCACATCAAGGGAAGAAATTATTCAAACTTGCAATACCTTCTCCTTACAGACCACCGTGCGTTGCTAATGTCATGCCACAGAGGTGGCCCTGCTGACAGCACAGATAAAACTACTATTTGGCTAGGTGGTTCAAGTCACCGCTCGATTCAAAGGGAACAGCTGCCATGCACGCATCCATCCATCCATTGCATGCACACACACTTCACATTCCGCATATCTGGTTCCTGCATATGCACAGTGCCCACACTAGGTACTAATGTTCCAAAATTTACACTATCCTACTCCAGGGTAAGGGTTTTGTACCTTGGCATTAGAAAACCTACCCGCATGCAGCATTGCTCTGTGTTGTCACGTGACATGACCTGCTGGAGTAACTCGGATCTATTTGGGTAAGGTTTGGAACACAGCCCTAGTGTAGGCAAAGTCTGCTTGTTTCTAAACAATGTGCCGGTGTATAAAATATTGGAGTACTAATTATGCAGCTCCTGCCTAAACCATTTACACTGAAGCCATAACATTGGTGACTCCTATCACTCCCCACCCCCTACACCAAAGAATTTAGCTACTAAATCATACGGCGGTCTTGGTGGCAGACCGCTTTAAATAATGATTTAAAATTTGTAAAAAAAAAAAATTTCAGATACTAATAATTGCACGAAAAACAATGATGGTGTAGAGACGACTGATTTTTTAAAGCGGTAGCTTTATAGGGCCAACAAATCTCAGGAGCCAAGTAAGCATGAAATATGTGCTACTAGGTTGGTCAGTCTGTAACCACTAAACGATCTTGAAAAACAACAACCAGTGCCAGGGATCGAACCCCGATCATTGGCGTGGAAGCCGAGTATGCTGCTGACTGAGCTACAGACCCAAAACGCAGGAACGGTGGTGTGCACCACCATTCCTGCGTGGTGCACCACCTGAAGCAGGTGGTGCAAGAAAGCGTGCTGAGCAGAGAGGGGTGGAAAGGGCAAGCAAGAGAGGAGCAGAAACAGGTGGTGTAGAGAGAGTGTGCAGAACGAGGAGTAGAAAAAGCAGGAAAGCACACTTCCCCTCTTGGTGACCCAAAAAATTCAGTGCAAAGGCTTTGTATCCGGGGCGGTGCTGAACGGAAGCGTACGCCACATCATGAAGAGACAATGGTGTGACAATCTGTTTCCATACAAAACCCTGCCCTAGGCAACACCCAAACTAAGAGCACCACTCACTTTATAGAATGACCAAACATGCAGCCAATTTTTTATATCACTGATTCCGCAGCAACTCTTCGCAACAGGTGTGGCACTGGTACGCAGCTCAATCAACAGACACCACTTCGTATTTGCTCCAAGCCCTTCAAAACAACACCGGTGGACAGACTTTCAAAGTAGGTGATTCGCGTGCAATCAACATGTCGTTAGTATTCACAGCCTGCCATTCAACCCATAAAGGAGTGCAAAGTTAATGCTCTCAGGAAAATTAGGTGCTAAATGCTCCCTGCTCACCTTAGTGCTTAGTACTAAAGATGCATATTGCAACCCCACAGTAATCACAGGACCCCTACTTTGCACCTTTTTGCACTTGTAGAATTTTGATTGCACAGAGGAATACTTGCCTGTGACCGACAGCTGAGGGCGTTGAACATGTCAAAGAAGACGAAGCATGTGAATGTCATGGTCGTGTCTCGAGGCGTCACCATTTGATCACTCATCTTGAAGGAAGGAAAATTATGGCTTACTTAAATTGACACCATAAAGCAAGGCACTGTCTATACATAAATCAGGTGTTGCCTCAAAGGCTATAATAGTACTACTTAAAATCGTGGACCAATTAAGACACAAGTTATGATTTTGAACACTGGTGTTGTTACTTGTGGGGAATACAGTTTCCCTAAAGACAGATGCTACAATGGACAACAATGTACACACTGCAGCAAAATATTATGGCAAGGCAGTAATAACACAAAATGTGATGCAGCGCCCAGCTAAGTGCTCAGCACTGCATTGCACTCTTAGATGCTTTAATACATAAAGCAGCAGCAAAACATCACTTGCAAGGCATAGTTGTATTCAAGCTTTATTTCGCAAGAACACTGGTGTCGCGCATTGTAAAAAAGAAATGAAGTGAACAAGCACTATAACTACCTCTACTCGTCATGGCAAAGTGAACATTTTAAGCTACCATCTGCTTTCTCTGCTTTGCTGTCACTCTCTTCTACATTCCTTCTCTCGGGGAGCCTGGAGCTCGCTCTTTAGCCTTTGCTAGAGTAGAACGTCGCTTTATGGTGATCACTTGATGTGACGCTTGGGGAGGGACTAACTTGGATGCACTCGAGCAAGACGTTCAGCTGGCACTTATGTTGAATCAGTAAGGAGACGAGCATCGCATTAGCATTTGACTGGTGGTCGGTGTTTGTTTTTCGTTCCAGCAGTGTGAACCAGAAACGGCTAGGTTACAACCATATAACTCATTCTGTGTTAAAAAATAGCTGTGCATGCATATGCATGCGATGGTACGGCACGCAACGTCTGTGATGTACAGCACGTTATATTCTTGAGGAATTTGAAAGAACTACAAGGCAGGGGATGAAAGAGAATATAAGAATAAACTTTACCTGTGTTTACATATACGGTAACCGAGAAAACATCAGAAAGAAATTTAGATAGAGACTCTGGTCTCAGACATCTTTCTGTCATTTCTCATCCAGTTTGATACAGTCGAACCTCATTAATTCAAACTCTCTTAATTCAAGCTTGCGGATAATTCAAACTAACATGCAGGTCCCATCCTATGTCTCTCTATGGGAGGAAACTCCCTGCAATTTAAACTTTGCTTTATTCAAACAAATTTTTGGTCCCCCGAGTTTGAATTAACGATATTCGACTGTATCATATTCTTTTACCTACTATAAATTTTCATGCTAAGCACGAACATAAGCACATTGTTTTCCAATCTATTACAATTCTGAAGAAAATATCTACCTTATCACAAATGTTTCTGCCCAACTTTTTTAGCATACCCCCATCCAAAACTATGGCACAAGGGATGCCTGCATGTTCTACAAACATTAGAGTGCAACAAAACCATTCTTATAATTTTAGCATTATTCTAGAAAAACATTATTGCAAGTTAAAATTTTGCACTAATTAAAAATGAGTCATTAAAGTCTGCCATTTTAAAAAATTTGTAGTTAACATTTTCTTTTAAAAATATTACATCCAAATTCCAGATCAGAGATACCACGGGCAAATCTTTGTGATGAAAAAATGCATTCTGAGAATTAATTTTTCATTATCTTTTTAAAACATACTTGTAAACAGCCTTAATATAAAACTTTGAATCGGTGTAACTATATATATATGCGCACTTCCCGAGTGCAGTAATTAGAAAATATGTTGTTTAGGACTATTAAAAGAAAAAAGTTTTTGAATATATATTTTTTTTAATTTTTATTTTTCAAGACCATTCTGCAGACAAAGTCGGGAGACAATGTGCACTGTGTTTTGAGCTGCTCGTACCGCTGAGGCGACAAAGATTTCGCCGCAACACATGTACGCATATCCAGTAATCTCTCATTATAACAAAGCCAACGGGATGGCAAAAAAATCTGATATAAGCGGTGATTCGATAAAAGCGATAGAGCCAAAACAAAAGTGCCAGCAGCCCTGAAGGTGGACGGGAACACTACGGTACACTCTGACCGTATATTTAATCAAACAAACCTTGGTCATAAACATCTCGCGGCAGCTTTACAGAGTAAAAAAATAATTAAGTGGAATTTGGTGATAATTTAATCCGGGCATCAGTTCTCCTCGAACTGCTCCAGGCATCACAAGAACACCGTCACCGCCACCGTAAGATGTTTCGTGTGTCCGCAGTCGTTGGCATTTCTCGAGGTGCTTCCCCGACGTCACTTCGTGTTTACCCTGGCCGCACGCAAGGCCTACGATCGCAGCATTCGTGGAAGGAGTAACAATGGGAACGTCCGCATCGACAAGCGGGAACGAATCAAAGTTATCCTTGGTGGCTTTGCCGACATGTTTTTACACACTCCTGGAGAGATCGTTGCAACTCTGGGAATCGTGCGCCGTCTTGGCAAGCATTCTCGCGAGAGAAAATCCGACATTCGCAAGGCAGTTGGCAATCTCATCTTCAGGTTGCGGGCACGCTTTCTCTTGCATGAGAAACTTCTTGAACCTGTTCAAAACCTTGCTTGTTCTGCAAAGTGGTGAACAGTGTGGAACAGCCGATGCCGGAATGTTGAATTCTTTGGCGATTTCGGACTTTCGACTTAGGTCGGCCACTTTTCTCAATTTCGCAGGTCTAAGCGACTTTCGGTAAACACTCCCAATCTCCCATTCGACGCACGTATAAGTGTAGTACGCCGCAGGCGTGTGCATCGGGGGCTTCCGAAGGGATCACCTCCGCCGGGTCGGAACATGGACACTGCTGACGCTGCGCCGTTGCTCCCTGCCCGCGTTGGCGCATCGGCATCGGAAGCGGCGCTCTGCGTGCTCTGTCCTCCGTCACCCGTTTACTCCGTTTTCTTGTTTGCCGTTTGCCTTGACGGAGAAGGGGGAGGGAAAGCAAGGGTCTCCGTGCGCCTCCATGTAGGCTTGCATGCTTTCGGCACCGCAGCCTTCATAATACGCGTGGTCAATCACCGATACGATACACTTAGAATAATCCGGTTAAAAATGTATGCATTTCGGTCGGGACCACGTTGAACTTCGATAAAAGCAATAATTCGAAAAAAGCAATTTCGTTATAACGAGGGATTACTGTTCTAGCTACAACCAAGCTCACCAAAGCCGCTCTGCTAGCTCAGGAGATAGGGTATCGGATTACTGAGCGAGAGACATGTGACTCGATTCTCGTGTTATCTTTTCGTTGCCAAGTTTTGTGAAGCTCTAGGCTTGGAATCCAGCCCCAAAACACATTCTGTGTTAAAAGACAATGGCAAAAAGGTACACCTTCTTGGCACTCACCTCATTGCGGAAGATGAACAAGGTCCCGAGGATGATTATGAGAGAAGAGAGCACCACGTTGAAGATAAGGTCTCGGGTAATCATGGGCTGCTTGGTGTTGCGCGGGGGCTGCTTTAGCACGTCATGATCCACGGGTTCCACGCCAAGGCTAATAAAATGCAAGAAGTGCTTCTATCACTCACAAAACATTTTTTTTTTTAAAGCTCACACATTTACTATTATTTTCTTTCAATTTTCAAAGCCCTAAGATGCTGGTCTATGCTCGTTTTCACCTTAGGAAGCTTACTAAAAAAAGTCCGGCTCCTCGAAGAGCATTACCAATTTCCCCCTTTATGCAGAGAATGAAGATATATGTAGGTGAATTTTAGATAAATTATGTGCTATCTTACCAGGACGTGCACGTTTCAAAAGCCAAAAGTATAGCTTCTTCCTCCGACAACCACATCTTGTAAGAACTACTTTGCGTGGCGTATGAACAATATGCAAATCTTCCTTTTTCTTGAGGTGAAAACGATTATAGTACCTTAGATGGAAGTGTGTTAAACAATGCTTGCACAAAAATAAATAAAATAGCACAATACAATGGGGCAATAAGGCCCTATAATTACAATAATGAAAATAAGCCAACCTCAACAAAATAGCAACTGGGCAGGGACTTGGGTCATTCTTGATTGAGTTACCTTTGAGCAGGAGGGCCATCCATAATGATGTTGATCCATAGGATCTGCATTGCATTCAGTGGGTTCGGAATCTTCATCAGAGTTGACAGAGCAATCAGAGAAAGAGCTGCAATGCTCCTGAAATCAGTAAGAACATGAAAACCTTGTTTTGTAGTGGATTTCTTTTTTCTCCTTACAGACCATCTTTTATGGTAAACTACTCACGTGCTGAGCTGAAACATGACAAAGTTTCGGATGTTGTAGAAAATTCCCTTTCCCTCTTCAATAGCAGCCCTGAAAAAGACCAAAATTTCAATTTCACCCCCGAATGCAGGCACCTTACATTATGCTCAAAGCTTTTTGAAGGCTTAAAGGGCAACTCCGCTTCATTTTTGGTTTTGAAAAAACAATGCAGTCCTCTTCAGTATCGCCTAGGAAGACCACACGTCAAATATTACGACGCAGTTCTGTCTAAATGTTTCTTAAACGGTCCGGCAAACTTTGCAACTCGCCAAGTTGCCGAAATCGGCTGACTCGAGCGGGCGAATTCAGACGCAACCAACAGCGCAGTCAAGGCTACGGCATGGGCGGAGCTAACATTGAGTTAAACGTCATCTTCATGGCCCCCTTTTGCTTGTTTTTACTTCTCCGATTGAGCGTAGCGCATGACGTCAGCAACGTTGCCTCTCTGTGCTCAGCGGTGTCCACGTGATTGGCGTACGCGCCTGCAGCGCGCTTCTTGGAAGCAGACCGGCCGCCCGCCGTGGTCCCGCCGTTACCGCCGTATTTCGCGTCCACAACCACTGTCGTTGTCTCACCGTTTGTGGTTATTGTCTCTCGGAGTTTCGTCCACACTACGGACACCACGTGCGCAGACTTATGCCGCAGTTGTGCAGACGTCGTCGAATGTCCTAGACACCAAAACGTGGCGAAGAGTGCGGTGCAGAGCAGACGACACTCGCGCCTGCCACACGCCCGTCATTGGGCCGAGGATCACGTGACATCTCGTACCACGTGATGGCCATGTACTTGGCGGCCCGAGGCCAATGTTGCCAGACAAAGCCGAAGTTTCGGTTTCGATTTCCGCTAGTGTTTAAAATTAGATTTAAAAATATATATACCATTTTTCGCGAAGCAAACGACGTAGTGTCTTTTACTAGGGCTTTTTGATTCGAAATCACTCATTATCCCGAAATCTTCGGAATTGAGCGGAGTTGCCCTTTAAGCTGAAATGTATGGGCGCATATGTGAAACTTGCACATGCATTCCACAAATCTATGAGTCACAACAATAACCGTGACATGTTTGCGTATTATGCCTCTATAAGCTAGTTTTGCCTCAATGTGACGGTTTACTGATGGTACTAATTTAATCCCAGATGAGGCAGTCATAAGAAGCCCTATGGTCTACCTACACTGTTCTGCACTGGTTAAAAAACAAAAAAAAAGAGGAGCAATGGCTTTAGATATACACTGTATCTGAAAAGCCATTGCCGCGTCATTCGGGTAGGAAGACTGCTCGCGGATCGCGGAGTCCACATTGGGGTATTTGTAGGGGTGGGCGAACACTCAATGTTTTTTTTAAAATCAATTTGTTTTGAAAATCGATATTCGCCCAGAAAGTGGGGTGGGCAATGACTTGGGGATGGCCGATGCCTCGGGATATTAGGGCAATTATTTCTTATCATGACAATTAACGTCCTGTATTGTGTCCCCTGGCCGTATAACTCACTTGCACAGATCGCATTAGTGTGCTTTTCACAACTTTGGTTTATTAAATGTGTTCAAATTAAAATCAAGCATCTGTATAATATACAGGATGCTTGATTTTAATTTGAACAGATTTAAAGCACCGAGTGATCGGCCACCTCTACAAATACCCAAGCGCAGACTCCGCAATCCGCGAACGGACATCCTACCTGAATGACGCGGCAGCGAGCCTTACGGTTGAAGGACGTCCGTGACAAACTAAAACAAAGTAGGGAAACACACTTCACTTTGTTCACGCATTTTCTCCCCGATTTCCGCGACCCCGAAGTAGGAGTACATGCATGCGAAAGGAAAACGATGGAGATAACAAAATAAAACTTTACTTTACTTGCATAAACATTTGTTCAAAAAAAAAAAAAAAAAGAATTTGGGATGATAACAAAAGCAGTAACCTATTCAGGGATCGCGAGGTCAGCGAACGCCCCATTATCCTGGAATGTAACCGCGGAGTGTAAGGTCAAAGTTTGTCTCCACCAAAATAATGTCACCGCGAACCCGCTCCTCCTACCGGAACATCGTGATTGTGGTTCGTAAGATTATGCAATGGGTAAATAAAGATTTGCTGGAACGCCGCGCACAGACGTTTGCAAAGCGTCCTGTTTCGAGCTCCGTGTTCGTGGTGCCGTCCACGCCACGGAGCAATGCTGCCTCAGCCTGCGTTGATAGCACGCCACGCAGAGACGCACGCGTGTATGCGCCCAACATGGTCCCACGCCAAAGTATTTGCCAACGTGATCTCCGGCTTTCCCACTTCCCCAGCATCGTTATTCGTGACTTCTTTTGCCTGCTCGCTCGCTGGACTTGGTTGGTTTTTCTATTTTCTTGTCGACTTTTTCCCTTTTTTACTAACAAAAATAATGAACATTTGCGCTGAATGCCGATCGCCGGTGTTCATCGTATGTATGTAAGCAACGGACTTTGCGATAGTAAAATGTTCTTTCACAAGCATTTCTTGTATAAAACAATGAAACTAATTAGAGTTTTGAGTTTCATGTAGCAGTATATGTATACAAAAAATGGGCGTTTTTTTTTTTTTAGCTTCTTCTAAACATTTTGTGCTTACCCGCCGAGACATGGCCCACCCCACCTTTTATTATGAATTTTAGGCGGCAGAGGGTGGGCATTGACTCTGGATATTATGGTAACTACAATGTGTTAACTTTCTAATCAGTGGAAATAAACATATGGTTCAATTAGAAACTTGCTGAGCACCATCTAAAACCACTAAATCAGTCAATTTTAGAGATTTGAAGCATGTGTTAAGCGCAGGGATGCGCTGAAGTTTTTACTCGTGCAACAGGCGTAATCTTTGACATGTGAAAATCATGGTAATCGTCTGCATTGCACATGCTGCACGATTAGACATTTTAGCACACCTCTGCACTTTAAATCTCTACAAAATTGATTGATTTAGTGGTTTTAGATGGCGTTCAAAAGTTTCTAATTGGAACCATACGTTTATTTTCACTAAATAAAAAGTTAATTACAAATTTTAATTCAATACACAACTCATAGTGAGGATTAGCCCTTATAATATGTCCCCCTGACCATATAACAAACCAGCGCAGACTATGTTAGTGTACCTTTTACGGCTTTTCTTTTTTAAATAAATCTGTTCTAATTAAAATCAAACACCCTGTAAAAGCACAGTTTGTCTCGAAACACACAATGGAAGTATCGTATTTTCCTAGCTATAGTCTGCGACCGGTATATAGTCCGCAAAGGCAAATTTGGGGTAAAACATAAAAGATTTTGCTTAGACAGTCCGCACCTGGTGCTTAGTCGACACAAAAATCTTCTCATACACAGCACACCTTGACAAAGGTCTGCTTTCTTGGCTCACAAACAAGCTTGTATCATACGAAAATCACCAATAATACTCTTTCATTCACAAAATTCACTACGTCTCGTCATAAGGAACGATCTTGATAAACAAATATCCTGTATAGTTTGCACCTGAAGATAGTCCGCACTACGTAAAATTTCAACTTTCAAACTTGTACAGTCTGCGGACTACAGTCCAAAAAATATGAAACATGGCACAACTGTCTCCACTGGTACAGGCAGTGCAGGTAAATCAGAAGGTAACCCTCGCAAAAGTTGTCTTTGCTAGGCAGTTGTTCGTGATTATGAGCCAAACTCTTTCCAGTGTACACATAAAAAATTATTTATGGTGTTTGATGGTATTGTTTGAAACAAAAAAGAAGCTATTGTAGTTTTAAAAATGCTCACATGATGGTGAAGAAGTCATCATCGACGAGAATCATGTCCGCTGCTTCCTTGCACACATCAGTGCCAATTTTTCCCATGGCAATGCCAATGTCGGCCTTCTTCAGAGCTGCACCGTCATTCACGCCATCGCCAGTCATGCCCACAATGTAGTGGTTCTTCTGCAATGCCTGCCAAGGATGTGCAACACTTGCAGTATAAATGAATTCTCCAAACAGGTGCAATCGTAATTCAGAGCACACATTCAGTCAACTCTGTACAAATATATGTCTTAGTTCTACAGTTGACTCTCGATAATTTGAAGCTCACGGGGACAGAAAAACACTTTGAATTAAGAAAAAAGAAACACTCAAACAGTTTGTTTTTTATTCAGTACTCACCGCGAGTTTACTTTTGCTCGACTAGCTAATGGTAATGCGCAGCACTCTGCTAACAAAGACACACAGTATTAACTATGCTTTGCAAATCGCAAGCCTTTCTTAGGGTGCGGACGCCTTCAGCAGTTTCTTTGCCAGAGAAAACGCAAAACTGTACTCCGTGGTGCCACAAGCACGGCACTTGGCCACTAGGCACGGTTTCATCGCTTTCCGTGCCTAGTAGCCGCGCTCACTTCCGTGGAAATGACGCCGTGATGCTTGCGCCCGCAGTCATGCTGGCTTGGCTTGACTTGGATTGACAGCTTAATTGCCTCGGCTGCCTGGCTGCTTGCCGTGCGCTGCGCTCGTTCCCTCTTTTTTCCGACCGCTACACGAGGTAGATAAAACCGATGAAGTGTATAAACCGACACGCTGTTGACAAACAAGTCTGCGTTGGCCCACATCAGCTCTGGGCACTGCGCATACGCAGAAACCAGATTCGCGTCAAGTGAAGCGTCTGCGCATGCACCGTGCCGACAGCAGAGCCACCGCGGCGGCGTGACGTCAGAGCCACGTGTTGGCGTAAACGGGTGCGACTTAAGTTTGATCAGCGTAATTGCGAGGCTTTTTCATGCTCCCAGAGTTGCTGGATTTCTCAAGCACGTAAAAAATGTTTCGAATTGGCCAATCCCAGAGCTTATGACTTCTAATTACCGCACAATTTTTTTTTTTTTCCATGGATTGGTACAAGCAATTTCCAGGATTACATTCCTGCTTCAAACTAACCTAAAGTTTGAATGAGTCACGAATTACTGAGAGTGGACTGTACTAATTAATATCTGGCTATGTTATATCTTATGGGCCGAGCTTTGTGAGCAGTCAAACACCCACCAGATCCTTTGAGTGTGCACTAATATATCTAGGGCTGTTTTCAGAAACTATAAACAATGATACGCTTGTGGGCTTAATATTTTGGAAACTTGCCACAATGCTGCATCTTCGAATATTGTTAAAAAAAAGTGATATTTCACGATGAGGGCTAAGTTTCTCGCTGGGCTCCTGATATATAGTAGAACGATCATTGATATGTTCTTGGTCATTAGGTTTTCCCGGCTGCTATGTTCACGAATGCCGGTTCCAATGAACACCCATAGGAATATGTGTATTAATTTCCTGTTTGCTGTGTTTGCCTTCCCAGCTGTTACGTTACGTTACGTTCACGTCTCATGCGTAGGCCCCCAAAAGTGTTGTCAATTGTTACGTTCTCCTGGATCATACTACTTTATTGCGGTCCTTGGGAAAACATATCAACAAGGTATTCATATTATGAACTTTTCTCAATTATTTTATCTTCACAAAAGTTAAGTCATCGTGAAATATAAGTTCTTTACAGTAAGCACTAGCTCCACTGACAGAATAATTCCAATGCACTTTTTTACCTTGATTGGGACATTGGCAACTCGAGAGATGCCTTCTTCCAACCTACTTTCCGCTGTGCACGATCCACAACAAATTCATCTGAAGTCCTCTTCCAGAAAGCCATCGCTCCCACAAAGGCCAGTTTACATATTTTAAGAGGCCCTACTGGACAAGATACACTACATAAAATATGAAAATAATAGATAGCAAAAGTGCCACAAACCAACCAGGTGGCAATCATGCTTACTTTGACAATGCGGAGCTTGTGCCCTGGCGCAGTGCGGTAGAAGACTGACACAGAGCCGATGATTCGCTGTAGCTCCATGTCTGTCATTGTGTCTAGCTGGTCACCCGAGAGCACAACATTCCCCGCTGCATGTAAGCCCAGGCGTGCAGCTGCAACCACAAGCAAGCGCTACATGAGCTTTTTTGTCTAGCAATGTTTCTTTTACTGGCTCCCTGATGGCACTGTCAAACAGAAAATAACTTTAGGTATAAGAAGAGTTCTCTTCTAAATGCAAACATAAAAAAAAAGCACTACAAACTGTACCAAAGGTGAGAGGAAGCTTCATGCCAAAACTAGGTAAAACACTGCAACTAAAAATGAAACCAGATTCCAGGAATTGCTACTGATGAAGGACAGACGTCAAACTTTTGAGTTGCGTTTTTTTTACTCTAAATAGTGCATATAGCATCACTCATTATAAAACTCAACATAAATATGCAATAGGCCATAAATAATTTATTATTGCTCCAAAGTTGCACTCTCCGGTCTGTATATCATCCTGAGCTTCCGGCTCCAAGCAATCAGAAGAGAAGCCGCTAAATAGAGAAAAGAAGCGATGATAAATTATTTAGTGCCTCAGCATATTTTATGCTTTGGTAATTGCCGCTATTCTGACAAATTCATTGTGATCTTGCTCAGCAACACCCAAGCTGAGCTGACCAATTTTGAACAAGCTCGGGCACGGCAATTTTAAAGGTGGCCACGAGACCCACCGACTGTGCATGCTGTTTCTTCGGCGTCTCCCGTGAGCATTTTGACGTTGACGCCACTGCTGTGGAGGGTCTCGATTGCCTCCCGAACTCCAGGCCTGGGTGGGTCCAAGATTCCTACCAGGCCCAAAAACTGAGCTGGTTCAGGTGTGTTCCACTGGCCAGGGAGAGCACTGCACACAACACGAGACATTAGAAAGCCCAGCCCACCACTTCCGCTCCCCTACACTGTTGAAAAACCCTAAAAACCTGTTGCAAAAAGTAGTGCCCCACAGTTCCCGAAAAGGAAGGACAACCGAGAGCAGTAGCTTCGGGGGACAGCGCTCTGGAGTTTCAGATGCGTTAACAGAGGTCAACTTGGCACTCCTGGAATACCAAAGCACCGTGTATTGAATCCCCGGCACTGTTCGGGCCGAAGTGCCCTCGGTTGACGTTGAAAATCATACACTAGTAATTACCAGCAGTCACTACTAATTGCAAATGGTTGTGTCCTGTCTCTTACATGTTCCTTCAAAAGTCTTGGGCAGGTAAAAAGAGTTGTCAGGCACTCCACTGTAACTTAACGAGTGGATGCAAGTCTTTCTCTCACTCTACTCAAAATGACAGGCACCAGGACACAAACTAAGCTCTGACGACGGCAGAACCACCCTGGGCCCCAAGTTAATTTGGACCTGTCGAGGACACACAATGAAGCTAGTTGAGTGGTGGAAGGTAAGGCACCCAAGATGAAATGTTCACGTTCCGGTGCACTTGCACGACTACGAAGAGCAGACACACGTCCGAGCGCAGAGACTCGCCTCGGAGTCCCTTCCTGCCCATGAACTGGGCTTCCTTGATGTACTGCGAAGCACGCTCAGTCGACATGGGCACCGCCACCCCGTGGCTGCTGTAGTGGGTACAATGGGCCAAGATCTTGGACAAGGCTCCCTTCACAAAGTACTGCTCCTGCTCCTGCAAACACGCCAGTTCCCCAAACATTCATTTGTGCGCACAAAGACAATACGCTTCTCCAAAATTCAAAGCAGGCAAACTACCCACTGCTAGCGATCAGATGGTCAGAGAAGGCATTCAGACAGAACAAAGTAAAACACTTAATGCAATCAAAGAAAAAAAAAGGAAGAAAGAAAGGTGGGTGTCTGAGGTTGCTTCCATAGCTGCAAAAAAACTGGGGCCATGACATAAGTGAATAGTGACTGTCTCCCGGTGGCATACATCCCAGTTTACAATGCAATACTATACAACAACTGAGAGTAAAGATGTTTTACGTGCCCAGAAATTTCACCTTCTTCCAATGGTAATGCACGTGTGTTTACAATTGAGAAATATATGCGTACGATTATCGAGTGACTTTCAACAACCACAAAAGGATAAAGCGGAAATTGGTAAATTTCGGTCTAGAGCACTGGTGGAATCACTGTAACATCAACAATGTCCTTCTAAACTATGATCCCACACCCCTGTCACGACACGCCGAGGCGAGTACCATAAAGGTAGTTTCGTAACACGTCTGCACTCTGTTACTTTTTCTGGTAACCAATTTCACATCTTCCTTTAACTAGGATGACTTTCGGTATAATATGTTGTCCTACTAACATCACAAAACTGGCTTGGCTTTAGTTTCAGCGAGCAAATCTCGAAAATGACAACAAGAATCGCGTTCGATTTACCTACACCTCCTGCACCGATGCATGTAAGTGTAGGGCGGTGTACCGCCGGTCGTATCTCAAAACACATACCGGAAGTACATTGTCCCACACTTTTCTGTACCGGTGGAGGAGGTCTAGGTAAATCAAATGCAGCTAAGATATCAGCCCCCCTAAAACTGTACAGTATCTTTGAAAATGTCCTTATGCTCTTTCTGATCAAAATATACAATTAAGGCAAGTAAAATTTGGTTGGTTTCCAAATTAACCACAGAAATAAGAAAAACCGTGAGCAAAAAACACTGACCCCTCCAAACTTGGGAATGACTTTGACAGCCATCATCTTGTGCTCAGAGCTGAAGGGAATTTCTTGGAGACGCACGTAATGGTTCCGCACATCGTAGATTCCCATCTGTATCAGGCAGAATAAACATGCAAGGATAAAGCATCACTTCTACAAAGACTGTAGGACTATTACCTATATCTGGAGCTCACACATCTAAACATAAAACATAAATTGTTATATGTGAAACAATAGGAAAAAGAACAAGACTGAAGGCTGCAAAATGCATACCTGCAATGCAGGGCTGCTAACACAGAAAGTCCAAATTTCCCTAGCGGACGCCTGAAATTTACCTATTTCTTCCGAAATTACTTTCGCTTGCAAAAAATAAATATATGATACTAAATATTTATTGTTTTCTGCGTCACTTCCATTTTTTCTATGAGAAATATATTTTATGCGGAGCGGAAGTTCATCTGCTTCTTGTACAAGGGTTGCGATGAGGTCAGAACGCTGAGCTCTTATTGGCTGATTGAAAAATTTGCGGGTCGACCTCAAGGCATCTAGCATTAAGGTCTACCCCCTTTCCTTTCAACCAAAGCCAATCAGAGCTCGGCGTCGTTCTGACCAGTGGCGGATCCAAGGGGCGGCGGCGGGCGGCCGCCCCCCCCCCCCAAACAAAGTCGACTCCCCTCCCTCCCCCTTCTCAGAGGGAAATTTGACATGAGTGGACCCCCCTTGCACAAGAAAGAATGGGAGAATAGCATCCTTAAAAATTTTCCGCCCCCCAAAACGGAGTTCTGGATCCGCCCCTGGTTCTGACATCACCGCAACCCCTGCAGAAGCAGCAGACTACATCCCAGGAGATTCGAACTGACGAAATAAACCCTATATTCGCCTTAAATCTTATGCATGTCATCAGAACATGATGCTGCTTTAATAACTTCATTAGCGCTTTTTATATTAGTCAGTCCAAAACAAAAGGTGAAACACAAGCGAGAGTCCTCAAACTCGAACACACAAAACACGACGGCACATCCTGAAATATTAATAGTCATGGTAAGTCTATATCTCCTGACATTGCAGCACTTCTTCTTTTACTCAAGCTTTTCGTTCTTTCGAGAAGGCACAGCAACACTCTGAGAATCTTCCACTTGGCTGGTACCTACCTCCATAGTTTTCAGGGGGCAATGAAAACTGATTTTGCCGACAAAAGTTGGATGGATGGATGAATGCTAACGGCTTTACCCTTTATAAGGGGCGGTATCTTGCACCACCTAGCCAAGTACTCCCCAGTGTTGTCAGATGGTCACACCACAAACCGTTCAACGGCTGAAGGAAGTAACCCAAATGCAGCCAAAGCCTCAAAAAAATATGTTACCTCGGAAAAAATATCCTAATGGAGCTACAAAATTCCAGAAATATATGGTGTCCAAAATTTCCCTCAAACTAGCAAAATTTCCCTTATTCCCACATAGACCTGAATATTAGCTTAATCTGGGAAATTGCCCTCGGGTTGGCAGCCCTACTGCAATAATGTACGAGTGAAAGCTTATATGCTATATGAAAACAACATGACTGATGTGACATCACAAAGCCCAGTAGCAAAAGTATGGTCTTTAAATCAGGGCTCCAAACCCAAATCCAAACTAAAAAGCATTAAAAAAAATTAAAAAAAAATCTTTTTACTGAATTTTTAAGAGAATTGAAACATTTTGATAATGAACTGGAACCAGAACCAAACCACAATCTCTTGTGATGGTTACAAGTTCACTGGAAAGTGATTCGGCAATAAATGTGCTTATCACAACTTCCTCTGATGATTACCAGTTCACTAGAAAGTGTTTTGGCGACAACTGCACTGTTTGCCGTTGGCGACACTAGGCCAGTTTAAACATCATTGGTGCAGTCTTGTTTAAATATATGTCAGCAGCGTGGTGACTGCTCAGTAACAATTACCATATACAAATTCATTTTATGCCTATTAAGAGGTCAGATTGTATCTTTCTTTATTGCTCTTTAGAAACACAATTTATACTAGATCTTTTGCAATAATTCCGAAAGGCCGTGAGCGAAGTGCGCAACATATTGTGAAAATGTCTTGTATGCTCCTAACTGCCCCGCAGTGTTTATCATGTGACATTGAAGAGAGCAGAGAGAGAGAGGAAGGCTAGTGCAGTTGCTCGCCTCTGTAGTCTACTACAGCCGATTCTGACAGTTGTTGGCATTCCTTTCAGCACCACAAACGACACTGCGCACTTTGAGAAAGGTCTACTGAGGTGATGGCATTAACTGGCGTAATTTAAAGGGCACCTTAAAGACGCACTCTCATGGTGCAGTACCTTGAATGTTTATTTTTATTCTGAAGCAACTTAGAAAACAACTACAGAGCAGAAATTTTACTAGCACGTCTCTAATAACCGTGGGTAAATCACAACAAGATCCGATAAGCACAACGAAGCATAATAGCAGAAAGTTTGAAATCTAAAAATCGCTCTAGCTTGCAACAATTCTTTTTTAACAATAACATTGTGGGTATTCCTTTTTTCCACATTGCCAAGGCTAGTGCTGTGTAAAGCCCTTTTTGTTTTTACAATTTCGACTTTAATATATGTTTGAAAACATTCCATTTTGTCAACAAAACTTGACTTCCCAAAATGACAAATAAACTGAGAAACAGAGAGTGTGTTTGCTCAGCGAGTCCCCCTCTGTGACCTCGCGTCTCTCCTCCACATGGGCAACTTCAGAGCTTCAGAAAGGGAACAAAGTGGAAAGGGTGCACAATGCAAGAAGGGCACGAGAAAGGAGCTTTACCGCATGGTATCAAAGAGAAGCAAGTAAGGTCGACTCAGGTTCAACACTCAAGACCAGGGCTATCAAGGGACCATGCTCTAAGTATCTATACTTAGATTGTGGGAGTGACTGAACTGGAACCAAATTGGAAGAAAATACAAAGCTGCTGAACCCAAACCAAACTAGAATAATGACTGGCTCGACACCCTGCTTTCAATGCAGTTTTAACGGGTATGGTATAATTTGTGCATGACTCTATGCACATGCTAACATTTTCAATTTGTGGATGGCACCCACAGCTCTCGGAGCAAATATTACAGGACTTGTATTATTGTGGCATTGTGGACAAGAATTGCCGACAGACTCCCAATCGCTAGCAGAGATTTTTGTGAAAAAAGCAGCCAGTTTGTTAGCTCCCAGTAATGCCAACTTAAAAATCAAAAACTCGCTGCAGGAAGCTTGGAAAACCACTAAAAACCGTTAAATTTTCGGTGCACACAATTTATTGCTATACTTTGTCTAAAAAGAGTACAATAAATAAAAGAACCCTTACAAAGGAGCTACATTGTTCAATGCAGATCTCTTACCAGGTGTTACCAAATGCGCTGTCTGCCATACCTGCCGACGTACACCTCCATCGTTCCAATCGTTAGTGCAATATTTTGTGGCAGTTCAAAGCTTCGGTGACCAAATTCACATGCTTTGGAAGAAGCTCTATTTCCCAGGATATCTGACTCGTCTAACGTCGCTTGGAGCTTCCAGTAACAGGTCTCGAAGCTTAGAATCCTATCGCTTCCATGCTTTCTGAATTTTTGTGCATAGTTCACAAGGCCCATTTCATGATAGACTTGGAAAACAAACTCATACATTCATGCACAAATCAGTTCGAGGCATGTTTCGAGGTTTGCCACTGCAATATGTCAATGGTGTCGCAAGCGTTACTTCCACCTACAACAATTTGGCTGCCAGTAAGCAAAAATGAGGACCCCATGATTCTAACTTGCCAAAGAAATTAAGTTATTTACGATTCATAAATGCAAATTTGAGAACAAGCGAGACCGTCAGAAAATACGCCAACACGGCTTGAAAACCGCTATAAAATCCCACCACCCGCAAAACAGTAATTTCTCCCTCTAGACGACTCAGAAAATCGTCAGATTTAGCGGGAAAACCGGTCAATTGGCAACACTGGTTAGGGTAGATTTTTGCAAAAAAAAAAAGCAGCCAGTTTATTAGTAACTAATACTCATCTCAAGTTTTCGGGCACTTACAAAACTGAGAATGCCTTCTAAAAGCTAGCGAAATTCTGCAAAGGTGTGACATTTTGTCCTTCATGTTTGTCACAACACGTTGAAATATCGAGCAAATCAAATTCAGTCTTACAACCCCGACGCACACATTAATTTGCAAGCGAGCTGTTGCCACTGGTTTTCTTTTCTTTCTTTGCTAGTGTCAATGATTGTTGGCACACACTGCTGGGAGTGGCAGTAGAGAACACGACGGTTGAAAAAAAGAAGACGGCGGTGGCACGTGCAGAACTAGCTACAAGGACAAAGGCTTCTCCTCGTCAGAGGCGCCCTCTGGTGTCTGTGACAGTACCGAGGTAATTGATCTTTGATACCAATTTTAATAGAGAAATCAAAAAACATAAATGTAATTTTTTTTTTTTTTTTTTTTGAGGGAGGGCAGGGGGGTGGGGGTTAGGATGCTTAGAGCTTATAGATTGAGTTGTGACCATAAATAGACTATCGCAGAAAGTGGTTTAGTGCCCTTTAATCCCGTTGGAAGGCCGGTCAGCATTTTCCTCTAATCTGCACAGTTTGCAACCCCAGCACATTCTCGTTTTAACCAGTAGCATGGCGGGAGGGAATCCCGTGGGATATCCCCTAAACATTATGTGGTGGGCTATGTTTCGGTAGCTACGGTAAATATATCCATCCCGTAGATATTTTTAAAAAATACACGGATTGGGCGATCGTCTGGGGATAGGCATCTGTCTGGCATGCTACGGCAGCTTATTTTTTCCCTCCCTCGATAGTCAAAGGTTACAAAAAGAACAAATAAAATAGGTTCAGCATGTTTGTTTCATGGGCCAGTTTGCTCCAGTCAAAAGAACAGTTTACCTTGTGTGCAACGTGCCAAAAGGGACCCTTCGGTTGGCTGCCCCCTCAGTTCACTTCCAAGGATGTCGGCATTGTTGCAAATGCAGCCACACTGTTCAAAATAAAAAAATGAAAGCCGTTTACAACTCCCTGTAACGTCGTATTAGAGCACAGCTCTTGAGGAGGAGGAGGGAAGGGTACTGAGGGGAGAGTATACTCCCTCCTTCCTCCTCCTCATCCTGCCTGCTACTCCACCCTCCGAGCACCGTCGGCGTAGCAGTGAGGTCACGTGACCCTCGTGACGGGGGTCATGTGACCTCACGGTGGTCACGTGACGTCACCAGGGTCATGTGACCTCACGGGTGTCACATAAACTCATGGGGATCACGTGACCTCACGGTGGTCACGTGACCTCACGGTTATGCCACCGGCGACACCACTCAAGCCGGAAACGGGCGCCTAAGAGCTGCGCTCTAAAAAATTGCAAGCCGTTTACAACTCCCTGTAACGTCGTATTAGAGCACAGCTCTTGAGGAGGAGGAGGGAAGGGTACTGAGGGGAGGGTATACCCCTCCTTCCTCCTCCTCATCCTGCCTGCTACTCCACCCTCTGAGCGCCGTCGGCGTAGCAGTGAGGTCACATGACCCTCGTGACGGGGGTCATGTGACCTCACGTGACTTTCGTGACCTCACGGTGGTCATGTGACGTCACCGGGGATCACGTGACCTCACGGTGGTCACGTGACCTCACGGTTATGCCACCGCGACGCCACTCAAGCCGGAAACGGGCGCCTAAGAGCTGCGCTCTAAAAATGCAAGCCGTTTACAACTCCCTGTAACGCCAAACTAGAGGGTAGCTCTTGAGGAGGAGGATGCAAGAGTACTCAGGGAGGGTATACCCCTCCTCCCTCCTCCTTACCTAGTCACCCTGCCTGCTACTCCGCCACAGGGGGCCACGTGGCCCCCGTGAGGCCACGGGACCCTCGGAAGGGGGGAGGGGGGAAGTTTCCCGTGACCTCAAGGGGGTCACATGACCTCACAATTACGTCGACACCGCTCAAGCCGGAAACGGGTGCCTAAGAGCTGCGCTCTAAAAAGGATGATAAAACTATGAACAGCAAATGCAGGCAGTTACGAGTGAAAACGTTATCCCAGCACTAACGTCTCCCAAACAACATATTGTAAACACCGGCAAAAATTGTTTTTAAAAGCACACTGGCATTTAGGATTGTTCCAAGATTCGCCACGAAATGGTTCATTAAAAACAACTGCAATGCTTCAACTGTGCAAGCTGTGTGCTGTGCGATGCCCTGCAGCTTCCCTGTCTAAAATCAATAAAGAACACTGGAACATTTTTTTTTCTAGAGCAGAGAGAGAATGTTCACTTGGGAGCTAAAAAATGTAAGGTGTAGCACCTTAACATTTTTTTAGCTCCCAAGTGAACCTTCTTTCTTGTTTAATAATAATATCTTCGAAGCCCGGCACAACTATGTGCAATATGCTGGTTCTATCTCCAACAAAAAAGGAGAATGGACTCATTTCATCGTAGTGGCTCAAGCAGAGCGTTAAAAACATCCCGAATAAACTAGGCCATGGGATCACAGTCCCTGCGGCATGGTGGCGGACTACGTATGAACCGCACCTCAAGCAACAACCGCAAGGAATCCATCTGGACATCTCTCTCTCCACCCTCGGTAAGAATCACGTGGCCGTCTGCATTGTACCCGACACCAGTCACCTGGCAAAGAAACAAAAATGTCTCTTTACGAAAAAGAAGGGAAGCGTGGGAGCACTCACTCATCTTACTGAGGCTCAAAAACAACACTGTGAGAATCTAAAAGTAAAATTTGATACACAGTTAGAGTACAACGGAAGCTTGAGAGTCACCTCTGCATGGTACAGCTCTGAAGTCATGACGCTGCAAACAGTCATCTCGTTCTTGGTGAGTGTGCCCGTCTTGTCAGAGCAAACAACATTGACGCATCCTGCAAGCAATAACACTGCCATGTTAGCCCGCAACATCTTTCGCATGTTTGGGCACCAAGCGCCGCAATGAAATGCAAGTAAGACATAGAGATTTTCGAGAGCAAAAGAAGTGCAAGCATTGTGAACATAAGTATGAGGGGAAAGCATTTTTACCGAGCGTTTCCACGGTGGGCAGTTTCTTAATGATGGCCTTCCTCTTGGCCATGCGCATCACCCCCAAAGCAAGGGTGACTGTCACCACTATTGGCAGACCCTCTGGTATGGCTGCCACGGCCAGACTGAAATAGGCAGGTCAGGCACGTCACGTGGTTCCGAAGCACTACTGCACAAAAGCCTTCTCTCTTAAAGAGAAATATTACCCAGAAGAAAAAAAATCCGGAAAAAAAAGTTGATTTTTAAATATGCCATATTTACATCCACCAACATCTAGAAAGTATTCCCAGAAAGTTTAGTTTGTTCACACTACATAGTTATTTTTTTATAAATTATGTGAGGTCAATTGATGCTAAAGAAAAGATATAGGTTTGAGCACTTTGAACACGTTTTTCTCTGTTCCACTTTTTGGCATAACTATCGTTTTGGTAACGGGACAAAAGGAAAGGCTCACTTATTGTTTTCCTAACTGGAACTTAATAAGCAATGCAACTGTGGCATTTTTTTTTTTTTTTACTTTGTGGATGTCTTATAAAAAGACGTTAAGGTTTTGCCGACAACATAAAAGGCATAAAAATTTATTCGATTTTTCAGTGCAACGTTTGCATAAAAATACTCTTTGGAAATTTTGTTTTCACAGTTGCACTCTCAGGCGTTACGCTGCATATCTAATAAAGAAAAATGTTGGGTATTACATCAGTTTTCTAATGACAGTTTTCCTAAACAATGTCAGTGTGTTCCCGAATAAACATAACTGCGGAGAGCAGGTCATCTGCTTCTTGCGCAGGGATTGCGGTGACGTCAGAATGACGCAGAGTTTGGATTGGCTTTGATTGGAAGGATAGTGGATTGAACTCAATGCTAGACGCCTTCAGGTCTACCCACTATTTTTTTTAAATCAGTCAATAAGAGCTCGGCGTTCTGACATTGTTGCAACCCCTGTGCAAGAAGCAGGCAAACTTGTGCTCCGCATAATTTTTTTCACAATTTATGTACACAGACGAAACTTTGTACTCCACTCTGCCTCGCAGCTGCCACTAATACTGTAAATTTCATTCCTATTAAAAAAAACCTAAAAAGAAAAAAAAATGTTTTTTTTTTATTAACAGTTTGGTCGGGACACACAAATCAAAAAATTAATTTTCATGAAAAATTTTTTTTCTAGAGCAATAATGACGGCGCGAGACTTGATTTAGTTGGCAGTCACCTCCTTTCCACTTGTTTTCTCCCTCGGCATTTCGGGCACGTAGAGGAGAGGTGGATCGGCTTCGCCTTCAGGACCGAGATGGTCATTCCGGAACGACCCGTGACGTCATGGACTTCGCACGCAGAATTTCAAATAAATCTCTCGCCGTCAATATTGCTCTAAAAATATTTTTCTTTTTCACATAAAATTTATTTTTTGACACGTGTGTCCCAATCAAACTTTTAAAATTAAAAATAAAATTTTTTTTTCTTTTTAGGGGTTCTTTAATCCTCCCTCCCTTAACTCTTCTCATCCTCAAATAATCATCTAATAACAATATGTGTTATGCGGTAGAAATACAGCTGCAGTCAAGCCAGTATTTCACAGCAGCAGGTTCAGAAGTCGGACTAAAAGACGGCAATTTAAATGGCTTCTCAAGATTACAACAGGAACAGTCAACCAATATTTAAATATATCCAGCAGTACCTAAACATCTCAATAAGCAATACGTACCATAAAATACTGAGCAGGCGCCCACTAAAAAGTTGAAGATAATCGCGAAAAAATAGGGGATGGCTTTTTACTGATGTGAGATCATCAATTTTACATGTGATGTACTGTGCATTCTTTTTCAGATGTTTTAAATTTTGGAGGTGGGCGCTTAGTGCGGAATAAACAGATGCACAGTATTCTACAATAGTAAAAAAAAAAAAAAGTAGCTTTTTTGGAGAAAAAACGGCTTTTGAAAAATAATTAAATTCTGAAAAAGTTTTGGGGCAATATATAAAATTGTTTTCGTAAATATCCTAAAAGCAAAACCACCTGATTGCTTGTAACAATAACTATGTGCTAGTACTTGTTTCATGTTATATTTCTTATTTTTAAGCAAAATTGCTCTGGGCTTTGTGAAAACACACATAAAATGGTAGAAAATGGTCGTCTTTTCACCTTAGAACAATATATATTAGCAGTTTGAATGAAATCAATGTTTCTACCACTTTAGATGTTTTTTTCTCCTAAACCGTCTTTCGCTAATTTTGTTTTAAAGGCAGTGTTGTTCATATTATGTATATTTTTTCAAGTCACTCCCACCCGGCAAGTTTCTTAAAGTGTTTGCCAAAGTTTAGAAAAATAAACACTGAAAACACTAAACCCTACACAAGGAATTCAGTATTTTCAAAGTTTACTTCTTGGGAAATTCAGGGTGTGTTGCCTGTACATTACTTTTCCCTGAAATTCCAAGTTTTCCAGAAATTCTGCTTACTGTAAATGACTTATTTTTCGCGGGCTCAATATTTCACGATTTAGGTCAAAGCTGAAATTTTAAAATAATTCGCGGGTTCTGATTTTTGTCACGCAGTGGGATCTCAATATAGATTCACACGTGTTTACATTTTACTGGAATTGTTCGCGGGGCCTATTTTCGCTGAACTGTAGGCGATTCGCGAAAGTCGCGAAAATTAGGTCCTTGTGAAAATTAGGGTAAGTCGTTTACAGTATATCAAATTAAAAATCTGATTTGCTCCAAGCTTTCTGTTTTATCTTCTTCCCATTATTCATGTTATCCTTACCAGCACGCTCTCCATTCCAAGTATATAAAACATGTTTGGCATTGACATTCTGAATATTTTTTAGATAGTATAACTAAAATTCTCACATTTAATTTTCCAGAAAGTCAACCTCTGCCAACAGGCAAGAAAAACACTGGCCAGTGTTTACACTGTCAATCATCACAGATTTTATAAAGGCCACTGAAAAAAGGTCAGGGCTAGCACACTAAAGTGGCAAGCCAAAAGCGGTAGAAACTGTCACAAAATGCTCTAGATCAGGAGTTTCAAACTTTGTAACCTTGAGGACTGCCTCTCTTAAACCTATTACCACTTTGGACTTTTTCCCTTAAACTGCTTTTTAACTCATTTAGTTTTAAAGGCAGTGTCATTCATATCAGGGGACAAGAATGACAAAAATAATCCCTGGAGAAGGGGAACAAGGGGGACAAAGGACAAACACAAATCTCCAAACACAGCTACCGTAAAATACCAGGCAAGCGCCCACTCAAACTTTGGAGATAATTGCAAAAATATGGGGGATGGGCGCTTGTCCGGTCATCAATTTTACATATAAATGTACTGTGCATATTTTCGCAGATCTTACAGATTTGGGAATGTGTGCTTAATGTGGAATGGGCGGATGTCCGGTATTCTACGGTAGGCGACTGGTGCACGACCGAATCTCCAGGGATTATTTTCGTCATTCTTGTCCAGCTCGCTTGCACCTTTGCATTCAATTGCATTATAACCATAACCTTAAAAGCAAGCCTTTCACCCTTGTTGGTGTTAGACTGGTGGCAGCTGATAAAACCTGTTTGCTCTACTAACGTCTAAACCCTAGTTAGCTCAGTTGGTAGAGCGCTCCACTGGAAATGGAGAGGTCCCGCGTTCAATACCTGGACCAGGCAGATTTTTCGGTCGCGCACCAGACACCTAACTCTGTTTGGAGATTTGTGTTTGTCCTTTGTCCCCCTTGTTCCCCTTTTCCAGGGATTATTTTCGTCGTCTTTCAGAGTTTACTTCTTGGAAAATTCAGAGTGTGTTTTTCGGAAGTTACTTTCCCCTGAAATTTCTAGTTTTCCAGAAATTCTGCTTGTATCAAAATTGATAAACTGATTTGTTCCAAACTTTATGTTTCTGTCCTTCTGTACATCTTTAGGATATAAGAACAAAAATTCACATTTAATTTTCCAGAAAGTCAACCCTAGTCAACCCTCTGCACATAGGCAAGAAAAGGACTGGCCAGTGTTTGGACCGTCAATCATTACAGCCTTCATAAAGACCACTGAAAAAGGTCAAGGCTTGCACATTGAAGTGTCATACCAAAACAGTCAGAACTGTCACATAATGGTATAGGTCAGAAGTTTCAAACTTTGTAACCTTGAGGACTGCCTAACTCTCTTAAATCTACTACCACTTTGGATTTTTTCTCCTAAACTGCTTTTCACTAATTTAGTCTTAAAGGCAATGCCATTCATATCAGGGGCTCGGCCATCACATACATGTTTTTCAAGCCGCTCCCACCCAGCACGCTTGGTTAAAATGAAACCATATCAAAAGAGCAGTGATTTGAGGTGTCTACCCCAATAGACACCTCAAAGTGTCTGCCTAAGTTTAGAAAAATAAACACTGAAAACGTTATACCCTGAACAAAGAATTCTGCATTTTCAGACTTTAATTTTTGGAAAATTCAGGGTGACCATATGCGAAATTGTTCAAACGTTTGGCAACACTTGATGCGCAGCCATCTTTGTTGTGTCCAGATTCCTCTGCTGTTTGTGAATTCTGTAGCGTTGTCGGTAACAATCGAGGCCTATTGCTCACTGTCATTGATCCTCACCCACACCTCCAAGCTAAGGGTTAGTATTGTTTTATGCGCTTCCTTGCGTATGTATGTGCTCGTTGCCCCGCCAGTCGCTGGTTTGACGCCGCAACCAACATGGCGGACGTACAGTTCGGCTTGAAATTTGGCTTTGAGTGCCGGCAAAGGAGCGGGCGCCTGGTTTTAGAAAGCGCTTTCTCTCCACGAGTGCTTGTGCGAGCGAAGGATTCTTCAGAACTATGCTTTTGTGTCCTGGCCTTTGCCAGTGCCGAAGCCAACTCGTGAGAAGGAGCATGTTCTTCGGCGCCACACTAGATGGCGCTGTGCATTTCGCATATGGTCTATTGGCATTGTCCTTCTGCATATTTTTAGTATATAAAAACAAAAATTCTCACATTTAGTTTTCCAGAAAGTCAACCGTCTGCACACAGGCAAGAAAAAGACTGGCTAGTGTTTATGCCATCTATCCTTATAGCTTAAAAGGACACTTGAAAAGGTCAGGGCTTGCACAATGAAGTGACATACCAAAAGCAGGCAGAAGTGTTACACAATGCTCTAGAGCAGTTGTTAAACCTTGCAATCTGCCTATCTTTCTTATTAGATAACCGAGGAATCCTTCCCGGTCTCGGCATTGCTGATATGAACCAGAGCAGAGGCCTACAGACTTTATAAACATAGTTATGCACCACAAGAGGGCTCAGATCTTCAAACAAAGTGCTTAAACTAGAGGAGCACCTTGCCTAGGGGCAGGGATGGCCGAAAAAATTTGGTGGTTCAGGGAACTCCTGTGGCCACACTGGGGAACCCTGGGGCCCTTCTGTTTCACTTTAAATGCGAGCATAGCAGATGCTACCATAACATCCTGAGAAAGAGCTCACCTAATATAGAAAGAAAATCGGGTGAAAATAAGGAGTGGGCAACCTTTCGGTGTAAAGCTGCAGCGGAAAAAGATTAAGTGACCGATGACCGGAGCGGCAAAATTGCGACATGCAACGCCGATAGCAAGACTGCCAGTCACGTTCCATGTCTCAACAGGGGTGGCCAGCAGGGGTGGCCGGCAGAAAATTGAGGGATAACGCAGCTTTTGAAATGCGGACTTTAAGATGGGCTGCTTTCTGCCGGCCACCCCTGCGTTGAGACATGGAACATGACTGGCACTCTCGCTATCAGCGCGCTCGGGAGCAATAGCGCTGCGTGTCGCCATTTTGCCGCTCCGGTCATCTTAAACCCCTGCTTTAGAGAATGTTTGAAGTACAGTACTTCAAACATTGTCCAAGGCAGGGATCAGCAACCCACAACCCGCATGCGGCCCACGAGGCAGTTTCGTGCAGCCCCCAGCACGACACCAGAAAAGCACCCACCCCCTGCTGCTTCCTCACACAGTTTAAAGGACCACATGGCAGTTTTGACCTCAAATGTGGTTAGACAGGAACAAAGAGCACATCCAACTGCCATTGTCCGGCTTCCCCCACATTCGGGCAGAGAACGTCTTTACTTCCTTTTTGCCATTTCTTCGCCTGCCCACCAGCCGCCCCCCCTTCCCCTTTGTGACTTGCTGTCTGGCCCCCCCTCCGTGTCGGCTTCGTGACAACTTCACCCGTTACTGTGAAAGCTTGCCGACCCCTGGTCTAGGGCAACATGCCTGTGCTTGGAGCTTGGCTTTGCTCGCATAAAATTCAACAAGTTACAGGAACCTAATTTGAGAACCCATGCTCTCTAGACATAGCACCATAGGAGGCAATCCTATGCGGAGAGTATAGCAAACCATGGGTGAAGAACTCGTCCATGGCTTGCTATGGGTAAAGTTGTAAAAGAACACAACTTTAATGGTTTGAAATGAATGAGGTCAAAGTTTTATTCGAGAAATTATATGCTTAAGCTGAAATTACCATAGCGATCATTCTGGTCTAAAAAGAATGTTAGATAAAAAATTTAAAAAATCTCCTCCCTTTGCTGTATTAACGTGGCAAAGGCAGTGGTAACACAGAATGTGATGCCTTAGTGTAGTGAAACAGTGTGCACATGTGCAGACTGGATGGTGTGAACGGCAGCTGGGTGCCATCTTCTGCGGTGGCAATGTAAATGCGACTTTGTCAGAGCCTGTCGGAGTGAGAGACGCAATGGACGGGACGCGCAGAAAACAGAACAATTAAAACGCACCCTAGCCAAGCAGAGCTCTGGTGACAGCTTGCAGCAAAAAAAAACCGAACACTCGAACATACCTCAACACGTTGCTACCTTTGCAGCAAAGTGAGCACGTCTAACTGCTTTTCTGTCGCTCCCACTTCTTTCTCTGTGGAAGCCTGGGGCGCACTCATTTCACGGATTGCCATTGTTTGAAGGGCGTCCCAAAAGTTCTTGGCCCGACACAGGAGCGTGAGCACGGACACCAAACCTTATTATAGCATATGGGCACTTCTCAAGATTCGCGACACCAAGAATGGTGCATGTGCACACTACGTTTTTTCTGAGGCAACCACGTGTCCTGAGGCGGACACGTTCAGTCACTGAATATTTGTCTCAGGCATCCACAAAGACATAGTGGCGACGTAGGCACAGGATGTCCCAACCTACAGCACAATGAAGTGGGCTGCAGAATTCAAGAGAGGATGGGACAGCCTCGAAGACGGCCCCTGCCTTGGCAGACTTGTGGAAGTGACAGCGCAAGGAAACATCGACAGCGTGCACGATAAGGTAATGGCAGATCGACGAGTAAAAGTCCGGACCATTGCATAGGTCACAGGCATCTCCAAAACCACAGCTCAGTGCATCTTGGCCCAACATCATGACATGCACAATTTCCCTGCCAGATGGGTTCGAAGATTGCTCTCATGACCAAAAACAAACCAGCTACACCACATCCAAGAAAAAGCTCAGAGCCGCTCAGGTCAGATCCCGCAGGCTTCCGTGCTCAATTTTTAACTGTGAACAAAACCTTGGGCCATCACTTTGAACTCGACAGCACAGCCCAGTTAAAATGGTATAAACACCCCTCCTCTCCACCGCCGAAGAAGGCTCGGTCTGTTCCATCAGCAGACAAAGTGATGGCCACCGTTTTTGAGGGATTCGGAAGGCGTGCTGTTCAGCGATTAAGTTTAGAAAGGGCACAGCATCCCCGGGAACTACTGCGCAACCCTGATTCATCGCTTGCAGGATACCACTAAGGCCAAACGTCGCGGTATGCTCCAAAGGGGGTGCTACTCCATTGGGACAATGCACCCCTCCCCCCTCCCCTCCCCCTCCCCTCCCCCCCCCCCGCGCTGCTGTGGCGACGGCTGCCATCCACTCCTGCGGCTTTTCTGTGGTCAACCATTGACCATACTCTCCAGATCTCGCCTCAACAGACTTCCATCTCATCCCCCAGCTGAAAAAAAACTTTCTGGTGTTTGCTTTTTGGTGATGATGACATCAGTGATGCTGACCTATATTTTAAAATACCAAACTTCTGACTTTTTTTTTTTTTTTTTTTCAAAAGGGATCCAGGGATTGGAGCATTCTTGGGCAAAGTGTGCAGACCTCAAAGGGGACTATCTCGAAAAGTGACCTACCGTAAAATACCGGGCAGGCGCCCACTCAAACTTTGGAGATAATCGCAAAAAATGGGGGATGGGCGCTTGTCCGGTCACTCAATTTTGACATACTATAGGTAAATGTTTTCACGGTAATGCTCAATCACCTCCATCGCCTCCTTCTGGGTCAGGCCGGAACTTTTGGGGACGCCCCTCGTATGTCTGAACATGTGATGTTTCACCCCCGCCGGAAGTAACAGGGATGCACTCGAAAAAGACATTAAGCTGGCACTGGTGTCCATTCAGTGAAAAGACAAGCACTGCGTCAGCGTTCGGCTGGCAGACGGCTTATAGACTTCCATCCCCGGGTGGGCGACAAAAATGGTTACGTGCCAGACACAGAACACATTCAGTGACAAAACAAACCTCGCAACAGTGAAAAAACTCAAGATCAAAGAAAGACGTAAATGAGGCAAAACAGACTCTAACCCAAGAGGTTTCCATGTTTTGCCCTGTTTCTAAGACTGCAGCTGCCAGAGCTGGCAATAAGATACACTCCCCAGCCAAAGGGTCCAGCCATGCCCACCTGACGCCAATGTTGAACATTTCGAGCACGGGCCTCCCCTGGATCCAGCCCAGAAGCATGATGAGCCCAATGATGCCAAACGAGTAGAGCGACAGCTGCTTTCCCAAGCTGTCCATGCTCTTTTGGAGCGGCGTCTTGGGCGCCTGTTGGCGAGAGGAGCAGCCGTGAGAAATTCGACACTGTGTGCATCCATCACTATCTAAACCCGCTTACCTCCTCTGCCTGCATCATCTTGAAAATGTCCCCAAATTCTGACTTCTCCCCAGTGTTGATCACAATCCCCTGCAAAAATAATGATGACTACCAGATGAGCAGTACTGCTCACACGGTGGCCGGAATAGCTCACTTGACAGCCACGATTGGCACTTGTCCTATCCAACGCGAGTTACACCAATCTGGACAGAAACTACTCACCCTGCCATTCCCGTAGCGAACGAGGGTTCCCATAAAGGCCACATTGTGCTTGGAGGCAATGCCATTGCCCGCCTTTGCCAGGGGCGTCGTCACCTTGGCCGACGGCTCCGTCTCGCCGGTGAAGCTGCTTTCATCGATCATTAAATCGCAGGCCTGCACAGTTCCAGGAAAGTGGCAAGAACCAAACAAGCTGTGACAAGGCAGCGGGTACCCACGACAGCACACGAGTGAACAATAACAAACACAGCAAGCTCAGAAAAATCTCCTTGAAATGTTCAAAAATTGTAACACAGCGCGCAAAAAACAAAAACACAGAGTAAATAGAAGAACACAGGAAAGTGCCGACTTTCAACTGAAACGTTTAATGAAAAGAACACAAAACACTAACAGCGGCAAAAAACAAAAACAAAACAATCAATGCGTGTCAAGGAAGGCAATCTCCTTCCAATGTAAATGAAGTGATGTTTGGTTGACACATCGGCCCTTCCCTTCTTTTTTGATGGTGTAAGCTTCGGAGTCTCTCTGGCCACCTGAAAGTCAAAGCAACACTCGCAATCTGCGCAGTACAGAGGAAGGTGTGTGAACACGAGAGGGAGAGAGCACGACTGGACCCTCCGATCGATTGCGGGGGGCCACCTTCCTCTACACTGCACAAATTGCGAGTGTTGCCCTGACTTTGATAACGTAACCATCATCGGAAGGGCGGGATCAGATGGCCAGAGGGATTCAGATGGCCAGAGGGGTTTGGCTGACAATGCGTCAACCAAACATCGCTCCATATACATTGGAAGGAGACTGCCTTCCTTGACACGCATTGATTGACAGTGACCGTGTGTTTTGTTTTTGTTTTTTGCTACTGTTAGTGTTTTGTGTTCTCTTCATTAAACGTTTCAGTTGAGAGTCAGTGCTTGTCCTGTGTTCTTCTCTTTACTCTGTTCTCGCTCTTTGCACACTGTTACAATTGTTAAAGATATGCACCAACTAGCCCGCATTGCAGCCCAACTCCTTGGAATGTTTGCGAAGAACCCAAGGGCCAGAGACTGCCTTTACGAAGCCATCCAGTAGAAGCAAAACCTGTTATTAAGGGGTTGCAAGGGCTCATATCTAGTGCGCATTCAACTCCTGCACCACAAAAACTAAATCGTGATACAGTAACAGGTGGCTCGGGAAGCTTCATCCTAGTTTTGTGCCATAAATAATCTCGGCAAGAACCTAGATCGTGGCACATCACGTCACCCCAACACGGGAGTTCTCAACAACCGGTCTTACGGAGCCCCTGTCTGCCTCAAAGGCCAGTGGAGGAACCCCCTCGGTCTCGGCGTTGGTGCAAAAAAGCAGAACCTACAGACCTTGTAAATAATAATGCAGATACTGGTTCAGCTTATACTTAGGCATGAATAAGCAGCTGAGATCTGCTAAAATAGTGCTTAAAGGTACAGTGACACCCCACAAAAAAAAAATTTTATGCTTTGCCAGGCAATTTATTATGGTGTCAGAAGGCTACCCAATCAATATTTTGCTACAGCATCACATATATTTTTAATTAAGTAAAAAAACGTAACTGCTCAAAACTTAATCGAAACTGGACTGGGGAGGAACAAGAAATATAGAGGAGAAAGTTACCAAAAATCACGTAACTGTGCGACTTTTTTTTTTTTTTTTTCAGTCAACGTATTTGCAGTTTTTAGAAGCCAGAAAAATGGGTATCATATTTTTTGTCTATTTTTAGTATTGAGTGTGCGCCTTCGATGACCCACTACTTTCATTATCTTTGGTGGTTGTGTCTAAACTCTAGAAAAGGGCACGTGACCACGAAGAAGGAGAGTGAGCGCCTCTCAAACCAACCGGTTCTCGATCGGCGGTTTTCGGGTGGAAAGAAAACGAATTTCGAGCCGCTAATTGCGTTCTGGGTAAGTTGAGCTCTCATATGTCATGCACAAGTAAAAACCTCGGCGAGCATAAATAGCCTGTCAGTGTCCCTTTAAATTGGAAGAACTCTTTACTTGGGAGGAAGGGATGGCTGGGCAAATTTGAGCTTTCAAGGAACCCACTAGGGTGCTCTGGGGAACTCCAGGGTTCTTAAGAACCCAGTTTTGAGATATGTTGACTGTGGTAGACAAAATTCCTTTTCTCTAATTTACCATGTGAATGCCAAGCATAGAATGAAAATGGAGACAACCCAGTTCCGTGTTTCAACTGAAAGGGGAGGAGTTTCCCGCAAAAATAAAGATTAGGGTAGGGGTGCACAACTCAAAAATGACGCAGGCCAAAAAAATGTTTATTGAGAACTGTGCGGGTTTTCAATATCTGGCATCAACGCACTGGTTGCCGTATTGGGCACATCTCGCAGTGTCATGTCCGCAGGCCGCATGCGGCCCGCGAGCCATATGTTGTGCACCCCCAGATTAGGGTGTTGAATGTGCTAGCAAGTCGACTGAAAAGTGAACAATTAGCACCAACAAATATCACTCGGGGAATAAACTCACACTGAATAGCCTGAGATCGGCAGGAACTCGATCGCCGACATTGAGGATCACAACGTCCCCAGGGACGAGATTCTTGGCAAGGAACGTCTCAGCCTGGCCATCACGTAAACTGCAAACCAAAACGGGTGGAATCGCCATGTGGAAGCTAGTTCAAAACAAACTACAGAGAGATAAAGTTTATGGTGCTGCTGATTTATTGGGTTGAATAAATAGGTCACCTCACTGAGCACATTGGCATTTTCCATAAAGATGCAACTATCACATCACTAAGCATGTTGTAATTTTACACCAAGATGCAACTCTATGAGGGAAACATTTAATTTAAAAAATCCGGTGCATGTAGTTACTTGTGTAAGGGGTAAAAAAATTTTAAAAACTGTCTTTTTATAGCTTTTTTGTCAGAAATAAAAAAAATGGCACTAAATGCTGCTGTTGCAATTACTTTGGTGGTGGAACGCTAAGGTGACTGTTGTTCCCATCATCTCATGATTTTGAAAACATAAATGCCTCAGTAACCCAAAATACTATTTTTAGTTTTGAGAAAGACATACTGTGCAAAATTCCCAATCATAAAAAAATAATGCTTTTTTCTTTAAATATGTTTCTCGCTGAATCACTTTACTAGAAAAAATGCTGTGATATCATAAAATATATATATATACATATTCTACTATCCACAGTGACAGCACAGTGAAAAAAATTAGCCTCTATAATGATCAAAGCATGAGGCCAAATCAGAGAGTATGAAACTTACCAATGACATGCAGGAGGCACTAATTTGTTTAGTTCTTCAAGAGACTTCTCTGAGCGATACTCCTAGAATCAAAGCCACATAAAAATATATAGAAAGAAATCCTCAAGTGTAGCAAGGAAAGCAAAGAGATAATAATTTACTTACTTGAACAAACGCAACAGTAACCACAATAATAATGGCCTGAAATAAAAGAGGAAAACTCCATATACACAGGTCACAAATGAGGCATTTTGTTTAGCAACAAGCTGAAACTTAATTATTCTGGTTGTGAAACAAGAAAGGCCACACCAAAAAATATTGGCAAAATGGGGATTTTCTTGTCACCATTTAGCCAATAGTATTTTTTGGTATCACCTATATCTCGTCAAATTTTTTTTGTGCTGCAATCTATGCACTCGTTTCTAAAGCAAAATTATTTCCGATGTTTGGGAAAATATGGTGCTTCCTCCCATGCAATAAAAAGAGTGAGCATTTAAAGATGCACTCCCCAGTTAAGGGGTCAATAGAAATTGCAATTGAAGTTTTAGTTCTTCACAATCAAGGCAAGCCGATGATATTTAAATTTCACAACACTCACTGAATAAGCCAAGTATTCAAAAGCATAAAAAAAAAACTCCCCAAAAACAATGTAACATTGTCTATGGTAGTTAAGTCATTTGATTAAATTTACTTTAAATAAGATCACATCTTTCTAAACAATGAATTTAATAATTTTCCTATTTAAAAGTGGGCTATCCCTAATTACTAGATTAAAAAAAGATATTCCCATTGTAATAGCTTTCTCTGAAAACTCTGAATGACTTGACAAGAAGGTCTACCTGGGCTCAAACAGAAATTACAGAAATGACTTTCGATTAAAGAAAGCATGAAGACATTAGGAGAAGATGACTCATCAAGTTCTAAGTGCCTTGAACTATGAAAAAATTACATGCACAATTAAATAATCGGGTCTTAAATAAAATTACTAAATGCTTCTATACCCAGCTTAGAATTTGTTTTCACAAGATTGGCTAAAAAAGAAAAGCCTCTGTTGAATTCAAAAATATTATTTTGTTTTTACAATAAGTATGTGCAGGGTGTTTCACCAATGACTAAGCATACTTAAAAAAAGGGGGCACTTAAAATAAGAAAACAATTCCTTTGGGATAACGTCATCCGCCGTGGCAGGCAGTGATGAGTTGTAGCCAGAAATGTCTGTCGAGGGTGTTTTACTTTTCTAATAAGGTAAAAAAAAAAAAGTAGAAAAAAAAAAAAAACTAAGAGTAGATAAGATTGTACCTTCTAGTGCTTTAAAGGGATGCTGAACCAAACATTTCAGTGCTCTGACAAATGAACCAAACATTTCAGTGCTCTGGCAAATTTAAGCCGAAGAGAAGAAAAGATACTGCAGCTACATGCAAAAGAAATGGTGGAACCCCCACCCGCAAGCGAAGATAGCCTCCACACTTGGCACGGGTCGAGAGTCATCACGAGCTAGCAAGGATCATATGGTCAAAGAAAATGTGCGCCATACTCTGCCATCTTCTCGGATGTGCAGCTCTCGGTGCTTTTTCTCCCCTTAATTTTGGTATGGCAGACACCAGACAACCCAAATTCACCAGAGAATAGCACAGAGAAGAATTTAGTTTTCTGGCTTCTAACATCTGCTAGAGCATATCTGGATGGGCAATGAATCTCTAATAGACCAATCTCACCAGCCAGTTTGACTATTCCACTGCTGCTGCAATGCACTGAGAGAACTTTAGCTGTGCAACAACCTCGCTAGAGCTCTGCACGTGCAGAGCACGATACAGCACGAGCCCTCCTGCGGGCTGCCATCCACCTCTTGTGAACTAAACTTATGGTGGCGGTCGGTGCGCATGCATCGAATGCTTAGTGAGGTTTGTCTATTGGAATAAACCAGATCAAGCAAATATTTTTAAAAGATAATTAGGAGGTTTTAGGTAATTACATTGCTGATTATTCCTTTTAATTTGTCGACTGACGTTTGCTGCACTGGAAAACATTATCACAAAGAAATTTATTATTTTATTCAAGCGGATTTCTTTTAGAAAATATTCTGTCGTTGGTGAATCAACCTGTACACATGACAAGGTAAAACATGTAAAAAAAATTATGAAAGCTACAGCCATGCAGTATGCCAATTAAGGAAACTACAGTTGAAGACAGAAGTAAGAAAAAAATAATAAAAAAGTGCCTATAGTTTGGATTACGCTCGCACCTTAGGTGCAAATGAAGCCCACATCAGCAAACTAGCACTTAGCCGTAGTTCCATAAAATTTTAAATGGGCAATAGGCTAGAGTTTATAAATTATACAAAAAACTTGATGGAGCAAGCGACTATCACCAAATAGCGTCAAAACCAGGGGCAGATGCAAGTATTCCCAGAGGAGAGGGGCATTAGCATATCATGTTCGAGAATGCCCCCCCCCCCCTCCCCCCCGTTTTCCCCACCCTAATTTTTTAAACATGCAGAATTCAAAAGGGGGGTCAGGACCCGCCCTCTGAATTCGCCACTGGTCAAACTACTCCCCGATTCTGGATGGTTGGTTGTTCTGTATTTTGTAGTAATATAGAAACTCTGCTCAAGATATTCTCCCTAATGTGATCAGTAGCAGAATTAGCTACTAGAAAGACTATGGTTTCATGATGGGAGGCTTTAAAATGATTTGAAAGCAGGGCAAGAAAAAAAAAAAAGCAAAAGAGATAAATTTTTGTATGTGGCATGTAGCCATATGCCACATACAGGCATGTGGCATGTGGCATGTGGCATAGGCATGTGGTATGTAGCCACGTGTGCCAACTGCACCCTACTTGGCTTGAGGGCCAAGGGCTACGTAGCGGTACACCATCATGGCCAATTGAATAAAACCGCTCTCTCGTCCTTCCTTTCATAAACAACCGGGTTTGCCATCGGAAGGGAAAAATCAAAACATATGGCATGTGTGAGACCAAAAGAAAAAAAGAAAAGCATGAAGTGAAACTTGACGACGAAAAAAATATGCCAAGTTTCCAGATACGAAGTTACCCTGGAAAACATATCCACAAATTTTTTCTTACAGCAGTGATGCTGAATGCGTCGTCAAATTGCTGCATGCAGATGCTGACCACAGCAGATGCTAGTAGAAGCACGATCAACGGATTCTTGAACTGCATACAAGGGTAAAGGGAGAGATTGAGAATGATGGAGGTGGAGACCTACAGCCACCCTCGAAATAGCCGTCCAAACACCTGCGCAATGCAAAAAGCCATAAACTCAAGAAATCCTGGCACTGCAAGCAGACAGTGAAACAATGGGGAGGAAAAAAAGATAGACGTCGGGAAGAGTACTAACAGAATGGGTCTTGTTGAATAAGCAGAGAACTTCACTGCACAGCATCTCCAATTCTCAAACCTCATATTCGAGACTGGAGCTTCACACCAGTCTTAAATTCCCACTTTTTATATTTATGGCAAAGTTTAAAAACCTTATTTAAGGTTTTCTTTTTTTTTCTGGCCACATTTTTTGTTGGTAGGAAGTAAACCACCAAACTGTATGGTTCACTTTCAGGGTTGCCCCTATCTGCTTTTCCTATTAGGAATATTGTGTGGACCACAATGATTGATTTTATTATTGCCTCTTGTACCCTCATTGCATTTATGGTATGAGCTCTCATTAATTCAACCCTATTTGTCTGACACTCTCACCAAGTCAACAAATGCTGGAGATATTTATCCTCCTTACGATGCAATTTCTCCTCATTAACTTTTACACTCTCACAGTGAATCGTATTCGGATCTCCTGTTATGTGTGTGTTTGGCAATCGGGATCACTTTAGGAATGTATCGTAAGCTACCGAGCAAGCACCCAATCAATATTTGGAGATATTAAAAAACTGGGCTATGAGCACTTGTAAGGTCTGAGTGCAAAAAAGCAGAAGAGCCTTACATAATAGGATGGGCTTCACTGCTTTGCACCGGTGTGTCCAAAGAAACAGCTGATGCAAGCACCTTGGTTAGCTAGGTGGGCTAAGAAGTCTGGGGTGGGTGCTTGATATGCCCTTTGCTTCTTTTTTTTTTATGTTTCATAAGTAGCAGATGGGCACTACTTAGGAAACATAATAATCAATGTGAAATGGGGCATGCTCAATGTTTTATGGTATGTGTGAACAAGTGCTCACATGTTTCGGGGAAATGCAACAGAATACAGATTAGGTAGTGGACAAGACACGGTGGTTTAAGAAATTAAAAAGCTAGAAGAACACAATTGCTTTATGACCACTTCAGAACAAAAGCCTCTCACATTATTTAGAGTCCACTGCATCTTCAAAACTATCTAGCCGGCAAAATTGCCACCTTTAAGGTTCTTTAAATAAACTCAGACAATATCCAAACAAAATCAAAAAAAATTTCGTGCAAATTGCTAGAGAAAATGATGTCAAAATACCCCCCATTAAGGTTTTGTCAAAGTCACATATTTTCTGACAGAGACAAAATGTGTCAAATCGAAACCAGAGCACCAGCACGGAAGAGAGCGACGTCGGAGACTATGGGAGTCACTTGGGGTGTTTCCATCCGTACGACCACACATTTGAAGTTAGTTTCTTTAAACCAAAGTGTTTTCCGTCTTTCGGTGGTCATAAAAATTATGTTTCATGGATTCTATTAATTTTAATAATAAAAATGAGCCTCGTACAACTTATCACTTATATACCGTGTTCTGCGTCATTTTAGCACGTGACTGAGGAAAAGGGGGAAGCCCAGAGCGGCCCGTCCTCTACTGGCATTTTGGTGCAAAAGAAAACTGAGCCGCAAATTTTTTTTTTTTTTTGAAGATTGGGCCCTCGTGGGCTACGCTTCCATTCAATTATAGACACATATAAATGGAGGTCCTTTAAGAATGACCAAAGGCACGCGAGTGAACCGTGAACCAGCTGGGCTACGACGTGAAAGAGGCCATACCATACCTGCTCAGAGTACTTCTTCCAGAGGGGTTCCTCCTGGCGCACCTCAAACTCGTTGGGGCCAAGGGAGACGAGGCGCCGATTGGCCTCTCGCCATGACAGGCCCCTACGGAGATCTGTGCCCAGTTGCTGAGCCACCTCCTCATAGGGGCGCTGGCAAGCCTCCTCCGTCCGCATGCCACCTGGCATCCGCAGGTTCCTCTCCTCGTCTTGGGTCCCACCTCCGCTGCTCTCCTGCGACCAAAGCAATCCCCCGTCACATGCAAATGACGACCATGCCAGAGTTCGCCCACGGCGCTTGATGGTGTAGGACCGGCCCTGGCCACGGGGCATACGCGCGCGTTTGACCCAAGGGCACTGGGTCTAAGCAGCACGCGTAACGCAAGTGGCAAGTTCTACATGCCATACATGCCATACGTTCTATATGAACGCAGCACACCCAGAAAACGACAAAACAAGCATGTCTCCCATAGAGGAGCATGGGAAACCGGGTCCATGGATGGCTACGACTAGCCGCTTATCGAAGAGTCATCTGGTGGCGCCGCTTGCAACCAAGGTGAGGAGAGAACGACAGCTGGATGTGCCCGGTGCCCACACCTATATATATCTTCTACTGTGGTTCTTACGAAAAATGGCAGATTAAATCTAACCTTCAAAGCACGGTCTCTACTATCTTCCCTAAAAAGAAAAACCCTCAGAGTGGACTCTGTACACCGGGTCTTAAACGGTGCATACATAAAGATAATATATGTTCATTCACCTTGTTTCACTAGAAGAAACCTGAACCTGGAACCATCATCACCACGACTGACCGCCTATAAAACCCTGACCAGCGCTGAAGTATACGAGTGCAGTATCGGTCTGAGCTACCAAAGTCAATCCTCCTAAGACCATTACAAAACCAGAGTTTATAATTTGTACTGAGCAGATGCAAAAAGACTGGTTATGTCATAGATATATTTATCATTGTTGAATAATGAGCCGTTGTGCGACCGACGTAAGTTATCTAGGCAAAATTTGCTGTACTGCACTGTAACAAGCAGACTGGTGTTGACCATGATAAAATTCTGTATGAGGGGGAGGGGCGACAGGAGGTCCCAGCAAAATGGAAGATTTCGGTGGGGGGGGGGGGGGGGAGACATGGGGCCCGGGCCTGGCCCCCCACCCCCAGCTATGTCCCCGACTCAAAATATCCTGCTATTTAATTTAAAAAAAAAATGATAATGGTGGTATCTGTAAATACCTACTGTCCAGTGTGCATCACCCAACCGCCAATCAGGAAAGGGCCAAGCTCCAGCCATGTTGGATCAGGCATAGAAATTTCATCTTGTGCAGCACCCTACTCTTGCTAAGCTATCGCGGTAGATGCCAGCGATTTCCATGGCTTTGTCGGCAAAGTAGTATTAGTAGGAGTAAGCATTAAACAGGAAAGTGGAGGCCAGAACGTCATGGCCCACCTACAATTGAAGCAAGTCAGTTCCACAATAAATAGCTGTATCCTATCAGCAAAGCGATTACATGACAGCAAAATAATACCAATATAAACTAAAGAAAGAAGATGTATTTTCAAATTGCCAAAAATCACAGACAAAGCGTCACATATTTGATAAAGCAAATATTTTTCTATTTGTTTTATAGATGCTCTGCTCAAGTGAAAGTCATGGTGGACTGAAAGTCTGCGATTATTTCTTAGCATGGTGTATTGGGAAATGTCTCAAACCACCAAGTTTATGTGGCAACAATGACCTTGGTACAGTTAATTTGTATTGAATAAATTTAGTCAGTGATGCTGCTTGCTTTACACTAGCATATTTTACTGGATTCATAATAATTTCAGAATAATTTGAAAGTTTACAAACCATGATGCACTTGCAAGTTTCAAGATGCCCCGAGTAGAACAAAATTGGTATCACCAGCTAAAGAAAGTTTGGTATCACAATCACATCTGTTTTGTTTATCGTCTTTGAGGGAAAATATGCTAAAGTCCCGTAAGAAATGCTTTTAATATATCCATGCTGTGTTCAGTAGCTCTGGAATTGACATGGCTACCTAGCACTAATTATATAGATTTAAAACTAAGATCAGCTCATACGACAAAAAAAAAAAAAAGCCTGCCTTTTGTTATCTCGTGACAAGGATTGACATAAGAGACAAACACAACAGCACCTCAAAACGCGAACGTTCAACTGATATGTCTGAAAGAATAATTAAAAAGGGACGTCCAACCCAAGCCCTCATCAGGGACCAAACGTTTCAAGGCCTAATTGGCCTTTTCTTCAGGGGTGACTGTGGCAATGGCTCTTGAGGAGCAGTATTTTCGTTTTTTTCATTTTTGTCTTCTTCTATGGTGATGCATTTCTCTTTGGGTTGGTAATATCGCTACAGTGTACTAAAATACGGGGTCGTGATGGGACCGGACCGGCTCGCGCGTGGTGTAGATCGTAACAAGTGTTGGCACCGGTGTATTGCTAGTACGGTAGTGGTTGTGCGAGATAGGCATGTTGGTGTGTTGTAAAATGCTGCGAACGGCTGATGCAATATTCGCCGAAACTTCACCCAGTCTGCAGAGACTTTCTACTATCGTGATGACTGCAGTGCCGCAAATATTGTCTACACGCACAGCCTCACGAGCTCCCATTGTCGAGCCGCACTGGTCCAAACACTACCCCGTATTCTAAGTACACTGTAAAATTGCTAAGCCCGTTGATGCAGGCGGATGGCTAAGTGCCGAAGAGCCTATGGATGTTTCATGGCATAGTTTGAATGTGCCATGATTCCAAGAAAAGTCTTTATCGGTTGTTGGTTTCAACGCTGAGGCTGAGGATGCAAGTGTCCTTGAACTCAATGTGGTGGTCTTTGATGTCGCACTGTTCTGCGACCACGCTACGCTCGTGATCGCAATTGCCAACATTGTTTTGATACTGGCGGATACTCTCCCGAAAGGTCTTGGCTTCGCCGATGTACGTGGCTAAACAATCCACCCAGGAAATCCTATAAACAAGACCTCACACTCTCTTTAGGGAGGCATCTCTGACGGTTGTGTTTGTCCCCTTTTTGTCTACTCTTGCCTTAGTGTGTAAAAGCAATGGATATCTGCAGTTACCCCACACAGGAGGAAAACACATGATAATACTACTGAAACTTTAGCAGCAATATTTTTTTACAATAAACTGGAAAACAGAAGTGTTGGATGTGACCACTACCACTAAGGAATAGACAAAAAAAAAAAAAAAGAGGGAACTTTTCACACGTTTTCCACGACCTTCATCTTCCAATCACATAAAAAATAAAATTCACCCTAGAATCAGTCACACATGCTTCTATGGAGACCAACTGCAATGAAACGGCTACAAAAAGTATTATTCTTACAATGTCGTGACTGCCATGTGCTAACTGTCTGCAAAGATTTCCCAAATAAAAAATAAAAACTGTCCTCAGTCACTGCTGCAGAAAGAAAGAATCACAGGTGTGAAAGAATATTGCTGTGCTTGTATAATTGCACACACAAAGTATCAGAATTCAAATTTGAGCTTTTAGGGTTGAGTATCAGCTAGTGCCGTAGATGCATATGAGGCTGACACATAAAATTCAGGAGCTAAAAATAAAATTTGTGCAGATCTCACTAACAACTCTGCATTATGGTTATTTATGTAGTAATATTATTATGCTAATAAAGACTTTTTTAAATATTTCCTAAAAAAATTCTAAGGTATGTATAATTTTTATTATATATTTGATATAACTACTGTGCCATAATTTAAAAAAAATATTCAACTATTATTATGTGAAGTGTGAGATGTTATGACCTGCTTGCACCTAGAATTAACCACCTCTCGATAAGATTCTGCAAAGCCAAAATCGCAAAGTATTTTTGGAGCATTTTTACACAAGCAATTTTGCCCCTGAGCACATGCAAGCGAGGGTTCATAGTCAGTGCCTCTGGGGGGGGGGGGGGGGCCAGCTTCCCCCAGAGGTGGCACCCCCGCTTGCTTGCCTGCCTGCCTGCCCCCTGCCCCTGCCCCTGCCCCTGCCCCCCCCCCCCCCTGCTTTACTGGTTGGTTGCAATCTCGGGGAGTGAATGGTGGTGGTGATGGGGGCTACAAAAGACGTTAAGGGCCCCGGGTGCCGGATGGCCTAGCTATGCCACTGCTCATAGTAGTTCATTTTTAGCTCTCTAATAAGGTCCAGATTTACACGACTGAAGCTTGATACATCCCGTTAAAGCAACAAAAAATGGAATAAGACCTATTGTTCTTGCTTCCTTCCGACCCACCCCCTTCATATCATTTATAATTGGAACATCCGTTGCCTTATCAACTTCCCAAGTGAAAGATGCTGCCCCTATCTAGCACCATTGTTTAAAGTGACTATATTGTTGTAGGCTTTCTCCTTGCCTCACTTTTCAGTAGCTAATGATACCTCAATCTCATATGCCAATACTCATTAGAAACTTTCATTGCCCGTTAGTTCTGCTTCTGCATGTTAGCATAAGGACCTTCCTTTATGAAGCCTATATAAATCGGCCCAAAATCATTGTTACCTTCGCAAAGCCTCATGAAGAATGTACCCATCTATCAACATAAAACTCTTTCCTGTGGCCTACTACAGTAAAATACAGTGAGAAAGTTCTTCTGCTCCTTGTGCACAGAGTACAGTGGTGTCATGGTACTCAGCTCCAGCATCGTCTGCCAGTTGTACCAATGGCTGCCGTGACTCTTCTACGGCTGCTTAAGTGCACCAGTTCTTTACGAACAAAAACTCGGCCTTCGAGAAAGAGAAGAATTACCTGGATGTTGTTTTTGTCGTCTAACTAAACTACCAGACATGCTACAATGAAGCTACACACTGAGATAAATGGTCTCAGCAGGGGTGGGGCTTCATGACGCAAGTGATTACTCCTTTTCACCTTTTCGTGCCTCCTCTTTCATGCACGGAAGGACATGTTTCAGTCTACTTGCCTGCCATATCCACGACTCCAATAGTGTGCATCCAATCCCCATTAAACTGTTTCACATTTGCGCCGCCAGGCACGGACATTTTCGCTGTACGTTTCAACAAACGTTTGATCCCCTATTTCTAGAAGGCATGTCTTTGCCACTGGCTGGCATCACCTCCTCTGCTCTTCTAGAGTTGCGAATAGAATTGGAAGGTAGGAATGGCAGTTTGAAACAGGATTGACAAATTAATTTTCATTACTACATACCCCATAATAACTAGGTGTCGGTCATTTTTTGGTTGAAGAAATTCTGAAGACATGCCAGGTGGTATACTCATACACATATATTTAACAATAGAGAATGTTGCAACTGTTAAGCTAATATAATATTCATTTCCCTTTCGCCGACCTATAAACTAACAAATTAAACAGCCCTGCCTGCCTGTTATTATGTTTCCTAGGGAAATTTGCGATATAAACTCACCATTGATTGTTCGTGAAGCGCGCTCACAACAAGCCGTGTAAGCACAGCAGACAGATAAACCTTTGAAACACTAGTCAAACCAGGCGACAAACGTAACAATGCTTTCTCTTCACGCCAGCTTTTCTTTAATTGCTGAACTGCCGTTTTTCAAAGTAACAGCACCCGGCTCGACTCATACAGCCTACTCCCGTTGTTGTTTTGTTGTTTTTTTTTTTAGGAGAGGGCTGCGTTTTTAGATGCCAGTCTCGCCCTTTTTGAACACAAATGTCTGAAAACGCAATCGGAAAGTTTACACTGCCAGCTGCTAAAACTAAGCAAGCAAATCTAGAACAAGCAACACGAGAATTGAAGACGCATGCTGATTAACTTCAGAAGGAAAAAAAGGTGGTTACCACATTTTGATGAATTATTTAAGAGTTGTCTTGCCATTTCTTCCTAAAAAGTTGTGGGGATTGTGAAAAGAGCAAACTGCTCTTTTCACAGCTGCTTGCTGGCTGTTCTGGTTTTTTGAACGAGGAAGAAAGGTCATGGAATGACTTCACTAAAAGTGAACTTGAGAGCTATTGCACCTGCTGCTGATATTTCTAAGTGCACAGCCTAGCTTGATGGCCATTTCACAAGTGCTTTGAAGATGGGAAATGATCACGGCATCTAACAACTGCTCTGCATACCTCGGGCAGTGCTTCCAAGTATCCCGGAAAAAAGCTGGCAGATTTCTACTGCAGCTGACGGTTTCCACACCAGCTTGCACAGCATAAAATGGAAAGTGTGATAGCTTTGTTCTAAAGGCAGTGTACCATACATTTTTTATGCTAAGACAAAATGGCCCAGTCTATGCACTAAAATGCTAAAATGAACATTAATTTAGTCGACTGCACGGTGTCTTTGACTATACAGAAAAGTGGACCCACTATAATTATTTCTAAAACCATTACTTTCGGGGGACGTGTGTTACGCAACTGTTATTTACCAGAATTGTTGCTTCTGCCTTCTGAAGCAATGTAGTCAAGTAGCCAACTTGATGCGCGCAAGCTTGCATAAAATCCGATACGGCTGTTGGGGAAATAAAAAAAAGGAAGCACACCAAGGCGCTCTCTCAGTACGCGTCAGCAACGTTGAAATCGACTCTTTTTGTGTGCAGTTCATCGATTCTTCGCTCTCCCGTTTGTCGGTTTTGCTGTCGCCGGCGTGGGTCGGTGACGACCGGCCTCTATCTGCGCGAATTACTCACCGGCTCGATCAATGCGCTTACGTGCGGCTTTCGAACGACCTGGACCCATGGTTTCGACACGGTATTTCTTTTCCGAAAAGACACCACCGTAGCACTCATAGCAGTCGCTGAAGCGGCTCCCTTTGATAGCGGCAGCACTCGAAGCGGACAGGCCACGAATCTATCGGGAGATCAATCGTTGTACCTGCTGCGAATCATACAATTTTAATTACGGCTTCAACAAAAAGAAAAAAAAAAAGGCACGTGTGGCACGCGTGGGCGCGTGCCACACGTGCCTGGTTGCCGCGGCCAGAGTCGTGCCAGAGTGCCACCGGTGACATCGTTTCAGTCGACGCATTGCCGGGCGAACTTTTTTACCTTGGAGTGTTTGGAGTCACGCAGAGCCCCCAATCTGTCATCGGTCGCGAGGTACGGCCATGTATTGATCTCCACTGCTTGGAAGGGACGCTAGGGACGTCTTGTCACCGAGCGCGCCGTGCGCGTCCCCGCCTTCCAGTATGGGACCCAGTCCCGGGAAAATATCGCATTTAAGATCGACAAATCGGTCGATCGCCTTGAAGAAAACTTGTCAGCCAATTAGGAATTGTTCAGGAACAAGGTGTTGCCACGATTCGACCGTGATGAGAATATGAAAACCACAATACCAGGAAAAATAAGCATTCGACTCACCGCGAAGGTGCGTTGATCGCACTCTCTCTGAAACTGGCTGTGATGAACTTCCGTCGGCAATTTCTCGTACAGGCCTGTCTTCATGTCTAATAACAGACGCCGAATTTTTGAAGCGAGAGTTCAGTCCTCATTTTAAACAACCGAGAACAAGAGCACGGGTCTGCATTGATGCAGCGTCGCGACGCACTGCAAGGGGTTTCGACATTGCGTTGGGACCCTTTGCACCCTTTGCTCGGGTCATGCTGAATTCTGTCATAAGGTAGTAAAGGTGGCACTAGTGTTCAACCCGCACACGTTGCTTGCACCCTCTCGCCGCCAGTCACCAGCCAACACACTACCAGGCACTACTGGATCACGGGTCGGGAGGTTGGTGTGTCGGTGGCACCACCGGAGGCCAATGCTTGACACCAGGCAATCTACGCAGCGCCTCCTACTCTGGGAAAAACCGGCTGGCAGCGCAGCGCCTCCTACGATTTGTTTATCGGCATTGGACATAGTATTGGGTTTTGGCAAGGAGGGTTTTGGATAGTACACATTATAGGTACCATAGAGTTATTACAATGAACGGCTAGAGGCTCAGCTGGCGCTAGTGTGCTGACGCAAATTGAAGCAGACAGCAACCAGTCCAAAATTGACTTCCGGTAATGCATTTCTATGGGAAAAAGTGAGTGCATTTTCTCTCTGCGCTCGGTCATAAGAGCAAATATTTCAAATAATTCGTACGTACTAGGTAGCTTGGAACATTTCTCAGTCAGGCCGACGAAATAATTGGTCAGTTACGGCGTTTTTCTTTCAAATTCATCGCATTAAAAACGGTGCTAAAACGGCTTCGTACGTGTATTTTTGTGCACTGTCGGACACTGTTAGCGCGAACACCACGTCGGCGCTTTTCAGCATGGGGGATATACTTGCCAAACGAACGAAGAACATCTGGAAATTAAGAAAGACGGCAAGAACTACGCAGTAACACTGGATCAGTAACTACACGTGCATGTAGGATCAAAATAAATTGAAGGCGCGTAATCTATTCCGATTTTAAATAAGTAAGTACCGCTTTATTCTTTCTGCTCTGAGCGAAGCTGCTTGTATACGTTCAAAATAGCACCCGCACGCTCGAAATCTTTGAGAACAAGTGCCCGATAAAAGCTGCCCGGCAGAGAAAACAATACGAAGACACCTTCCATAGCCCACGGACTTTATTCTCTACGTTTTGAATGTTTTTATCCGCTCATGCACGGCGGGGTCATTTTCATATAGTGACAGGACTGGCATATTATCAATATATAAGCGTCACCGGAATGCTGGCGAGCCTTGAACACACTCTATATTCCTTTCGATTGTAATTTTGCTTCAAATCGTCGCTTGTTTTTACACACCTGCTGCGGAACACACGTTTGGGACTCAAATGTAGCGAAGTTAAACATCGTTCACTGGGGAAGAAAAATGCGCTAACTAAAGCAATTACACTTTCACAGTGTTAATCAAGGTACATACTATTCGGTGCGACCCAAATAACCAAAGTGTTCCGTGTTATTTTTCGGCGAAGAGGCAAAATGCACGCGCCTTTTCCCATAGGAATGCACAGGAGCACCGCAAAAGTAGACTGGTTGCTGTCTGCTTCAATTTGCGTCACGGAAGTCGCATAGACACTAGCGCCAGTTGAACCTCTAGCGTACATTATAATAACTCTATGTTTTGGATAGTACAATCTAGAGTCACTAAATAAGCTACGCTTTCAGTGAGGTTATGTTTACATACACTGTGGGTTATGTTTACACTGTGGGTTATGTTACATTGGACAAACGAAGCGGTGTTTGAATGATCGTTTAACTGAACACAAACGTTGTATTAGAAACAAAGATCAGTATTCTGAAATGTCAAAACATGTCTAGAATGTAATAATTGTGTACTACCTCTATGGAATTCCACATCGGTTGTGTTGACCGAGAGAGAGGATCATAAACGCTTGGTAAAAGAGTCCCAGTAGGTCGATGCAGAAAGGGAAAAACACTCTCGAACCAGAGCGCTGCGCCAACGCTCCGCTTACCCTTTCCCTCGAAAGCTCGTCTGCTTCACGGAGTGGACTGTTAGAAAGCACGTGCGCAGCGTACGGAGGCATGTTGTTTCGACAATGTTAGACGCCGCTTTGATATTATAGCGTGTTTTCGCGCGTGACATGGCCTATGCAAGAAAAGAATCGACCGGGCAGCACTGTGCTGTGATTGGTCGTACAAATAATAAAAAAAAACGTGAAATAAACGCCGATTCAGTGCGCGAGACCCACGCTGTCAAACAGGATGAATGTTGGTGTGGACCGAAAGGTAAGCGGAGGGCGGTTTAGACATTGAAAAAAGAAAACAGTTGCGTGACTCCTGGTCTACTGATTTAATAACTCTATTTTTCTTCAGGTGGTAATTGGCAGGCGACGCCTGGTGCGGAACGAAAATGCGCCGCCAAAATTGAAGCGTCGGGTATGCGTAATTCGATCGTTTTTGGTTTTTTTTTTAAATTGTCAATTTACCATGAATACGTTAGTGCGAATGGTTTTACGCAGCATCGACATCTTTTGGCAGCAAGCTGTCTTTACCTGGTCAACTCAAAACTAAAAAAAAAAAAAAGATAAAGAAAGGTTGGCATGGCTGCCAACCTTTCTTTTTCTTGCTGGGAAAGTTTGGAAATGGAAGGAAGACGGAAAGGGGGGGGGGGGGGTAGTTTTGGTCTCACGCCGCTGTGCACAGCAAGACTGGGCACAGATCTCAGACTTTGGATTGGCTTTGTGGTAGACTCTCCAACACGTATATATATATATATATATATATATATATATATATATATATATATATATATATATATAATAACGCAGCCTCGTGTAGTACACGCCGCGACACAGTTTGTGCACAAATAATTTTCACGCGAGGCGCTTACAGAGAGGCACATCAATGTGCCAATATTGTGACAGTGGATTCTAAATCAGAAAAAAAAAATAAACAGATCCGTCGCACTTGCTATCTCTACTCGGTATTTATATATCGATTCATATTTAAATTTGAGGTTTCTACTATTTCAATTAAAGCAGACGTGGCAGCGCAGGTCTGAGCCGCTAACCGCGCAGTTTGTTCAAATGTTCCCGGCGCCCCCAAGCTGCGACAACTCGAGTTCAGCGCAAAATCACATGCCGTAATTCGTGCCATCCTGGCTTCGTTCAATCCTCAATTTCACTAGCGATCCTCAATTTCACTAGCGATCCCCAATTTCGCTAGCGATCGAAACGCCGAGTTCGGTTTGGGAGCGACGACTGCCCCAGAACCGCGCTAAAAATTACCCACAAAAAGATGCCAGGAAAGCAGGATGCACTTTTCCCCATGCCTGACACACCAATTAGGATAGTGTTTTCCTCCATGGACGAAGACGATGAGCCGAGGGCGCCGAATACGGACGCCGTGCCGGCAGAAGCAACTGCGATCGGTGTGACTCGGTGAGCAGGGTAACAGTCCAGTAACGGCGGTCGGTCATTTGGGCGGGTTCAGATTCTCCCAAATGCCCGGATGAGGGTAGGCGGCGCTACACTCGTTAAAATGGCGCCGGCCAGGAAGCCCAACTTGGAACGGTGTATTATTAGCCACGGAAATGCAGTAAATAGGCCGTCTTTTAATTTGGACACCGAGTTGAAAAGATTTCTACAAATTTGATCGTTTGGAGATCACCTTTATATCTGTGTGGGATGTTGTTCGGATTTAAGTTTCACCCCTGCCCCTTTGTTTCGGGTGTGACGAATGTCGGGGGTTTGTTCGGCCTGCAGCCCTTTTGTGATGTTATCAGGACCTCACCGAGGTGGGTTAACTTGGTTAACTTCCCCCTCCCCTTTATGTTTGAGTTAGAACGGTACCGGTGTGGCTATTGGTCAATGCCCTCCCTCTCTTGTGTGTGTGGGAAAAAGAAGTTCATCCTCTCCCTTTTTCATTCTTTCTGGTTTTCAAGGGCACCTGTACCTTATAAAACCACAATATTCTGTCTAATAAATTTCAGCTGTGTTTGAGACTTTGTGTTGTGTTGTCCTTTTTCTCACCCAGTCTCGGGGTTTTGTCCAAAGTGTTGAACATTTGTATATTATTATTTTTTTTTTATTTTACAAATACTGAATTCCCAAGTTTCGAATTTTGAGGGTAAAGCGCGTTCACACTCTTGCGACCGAGAACAACCGAGAGAGACCAGACCGGTTTTGAGGACCGGATGCGCTATACACCTTTCCAAGAAACACTCGACCCCAGGGGCAGCAAACCGCTTTCGAGCCCAGTCACTGGGTTTGAGACTAGACTCTCACCGGCGTCCCTGTTAACCCTAACCGAGTGGACTGTGATTTCGATAGGCGCAGCCTGCGTAGGCGCAGTTTCAAACGCTGCTGGCGGCTAAATTCTCGTCTTTTCCCGCTGTATTTTGTGTTTCATGGTGCATGTATTTTCCCGAGGTCATTGAGAAAGCATTGTACCACATTTGAAAATAAAAATCAATCAATAAAAACCTATAAACTATTTTTCTTGGGTACGCACGCGACAGAACGAATGCGACTGGAATGTATAGTTCTAGTTTGTTTGTTTTTTTACGATAAGTCTTGACGGCGCCGCGCGATTCGCCGCATGTCAAACGACAAAGCGCTTAGCTGTCGAAAATAATTTACAACAGAAGATAGCCGAAAGGCATGCATTTTTCACGCTCACAAATAACGTGTTTACCGATGGACAGGACACGGACATACAATTTAACAAGTGTTAACATTCGAACAATATATTGTACGTACCACACGATGCAGCGTTATCCGAAAAGAATTTATTTGAGAAAGATCTCAAATAACACAGTCACAGTCGACGACAATCACATCTTGACGATCGGACGGAATCCAAGTTGACTTCGTTTTGGGGAGAGCTTCCTTTTTTCACAACATCACCAATGCAAAGGAACGAACGCGACTGACCCGTTTCCCACCCACCCCAACCCGGACAACTATTTTTGGAGGTGACTGAGGATTCTACGCGGATTATCTCTGGGAGGGGGAGAACAATGTTCGCAAAATCGCGTCGAGGGCCGTTCGACGTCCTTCACCTCCTTCGTTTCCCGTGAATGTCGAGCAGAAAAGCTTGAATGGCAGGCACTTACCAGCCTTATTTCTCACAATGGAAGATAACACAGAAAGGGTGCGCAGTACGCATAAAAAAATTAAGTGGAAACTTTCAAGAGGCGCCAGAAAACGTCGAATGCAATACCGCAAAAACGCAGGTAGAGAACCGCGCTGAGCGGGTCTTCACAGTCCAAGAGGGTGGCAGAAAATTTCTAGCTGATAGAGGGCGTGAGAGTCGCTTCAGCATCGAGCAACATGGCGACGGCCTAGGAGCGTTTTTTGGAAACGTGTATAGGCCGTAGCTAAGACGACTGGTGGCACCGAAGAAATCCGCCCGGTCAGGTTCGATAACTGGACTAGGCGGATCTTTCCGTCGCGAACCACTCACGTAGTACGAGAACTGTGTCTGATCACATTTATCCGGGCATGTCTCCAAAGAGTATTATTGGCAACATTCTTGTCCAGCTCGTGGCAGATTTGCATTTTAATCGTAACGATTTTGTATCCACGTTGTCAGGCTGTCACTGAGCCAATGCCACAATCATCGGCTGCATTAGGTCGATTGCTTTGAAACGGATTTTCTGCAGAATGTTCGAGAACCACATCAGAACATTGCCAGGACATTCAATCAACATTGAAGCATCGCTAACAAGCGTCTTAGTACGTTCTAGGACATCCAGTGGTTGTTCTTCGTACATTCTTGAAAGTTTTGCGTAATTTACGGTACCAGAACAGACTATCAAGGCGATTTTGCAGAATGCCAACGCAACCACTTGAGCGCCGCGGAATTCAAGGAATCCTTTAGTTTCCTCGTAACATAGTAGCTCGCATCGACGTTAATAGAATGCTCTGCGCGCACCGCACGCGAGTTTTTCGCAGAATAATACATTTGACTGTCGCAAGCATTCTGACGCGGGTCGGTTATCGGTATCATCCAGATAAAATTCTGTTCATACGTCTATCTAAAGGACTGGCTTACAAGATGCATCGATTATGCTTGCTTGGGATTTAGCCTCGCTGATACCCGTCTCGGAGAATGGACACAACGCAATCGTCCTCAAAATGCAGTCGACATTTATTAATCAATTGTAGCTCCGTGTCAGTGTCCTAGCAAAAGTCCCACGGGCCCCCGCTCAGAGGTCTGAGCATTTTAGTATCGCCACAGCTCACTCCTACTTACCACATCACAGCCAGACTCACCTGAGCCCCTCACTCACCCTCAGCCTCACAGCTACAGCTCACCTATCAGCCCTCACTCACCCTCATCCTCATCCTCACAGTCAGAGTGTCGAACCGATATTTTTATCGGTTCGGTTCCGGTTCGGGTTCACGGCTTTCGGTTCAGCTCCGGTTCAGTTCCGGGGAGCAAAAAATAACGGTTCAAACCGGTTCGAACCGGTTTGAACCGCTAAACTGAGAATTTATTTTCCGCGTTTTTTTGGCAATAGGCACTATTTCAACAGTGAAACGAGTAACTGTACACATTTTTTTATCATTCGTATAATCCACTTTTATTTTCAGGTACCAAAAATAAATTTCGTTATTTAATTTCGATGAAACAGCAAAAGAAAAGCTATACTTCGTTCCAGCTTAGGTTAGAGCACGGCCGATGTTATGAGCCGAAGGGCCAATCGAACAGCGAAAAAGGCACAACGTCATGGCGTGCTCTCTGCAGTTGATAGGACCAGCCGCTATTCGCCGTCTCTCTGTGCGCTGCTCCTACGCCGGCTAGTCCTATCAAGCGCAGAGAGCACGCCATGACGTCACGCTTTTTGGGCAGTTTGATTGACCCTTCGGCTCATAGCATCGGCCGCGCTCGGACCTAAGGTAAAATTTAGTATAGATTATCTTATATGATTAGACGTCTTTTTTTTTTACCTAAATCGCATAAATTTTATTTTAATTGAAAGGTTATCAGTCTGGTAGGTCGCCTAAAATACCCGTGATTGGTACAACTTTCCGTCGCAGTATTAAAATCTAATCCTGTCGTGCTTTTGAACTTCGGAATTAATTACGGTACTTAAAATCATGAAATAGGCACGTCCTTGTCATATATATCCTGAAATTTGGTTTATAAAGTACGTTTCACAATATATATGATGACGACGCAACTGCGCTAAAAGCAAAAATATTTTCAAAATGTCAAGAAAGGTTTAGGACAAACCCTTTCAGTCTACTTTTTATCGAAACACTGAGCGACAATCACAACGCTTACTTTTCTGAGCAACATTGTTTACACTCAGCACCATGATGCAGGCGAATAATCATGCAGAAAAAAGTGACCTTCGTACTGAAATAGGATCTGTCTTAAAATAGCGCGTACAAAACTGAACATTTCCAACATAGTTTGGCGTTTGAGGTTTCTTCTTGGCAAAAAGGTGGTCAGTTCGATTAAAAAAAAAAAGCATCACCCTTTATATTTTTTGTTGTTGTTGTTTTGTTAAATAAAACGTAGTAGTATTTCGTACTCTACTCGACATTGCAGCTACTTAATTGGTCACTTTCTGACGGTATGCGTGCCCAATCATCATAGTTCCGCCACGCGCCTCTTTGTACTTCGTTTTCGTACAGCCCACAAACATATAAAATTGTTGTTCATCCCATAAAAGAGGCAACATACTTCTATATCTCTGAGAAGTTGAATATGCGTCAGGAGCACATAAGTTTTTTTAAATCAGCTTAAAAAAATTGTTTAAAGGGACCATGAAACGATTCTGATTTCGAATTTCATCCACCGGACGCCGTAAAAGGTGTGAAAAGAAACACAAAAACACAAAAATAGGAAGCCCAAAAAAATTATTTGCTATAGAACTTTTAAAATGAGAACTGGACTCTTTTGCGCCTTCTTTCCTTCGAAAGCTCTCTGACTTTTCACTGCTATTTATCCGCGGAACTGCAGCACGTCAGCCGAATCCACGTCGCCTGTTGGGTAAGCTCCTACCTCACCAGCACCGCGATCATAAACAATAAATAGCCGGCAAATGTTTCCTGAAAGTTTTGTTAAACAATATTCAGATCCACATTTTGTAGCATAATTAGAGATGTGTGGCCAAAATTGCCAAATTTGACAATGCTGAGAGCCAAGCGCCATCTATCGTGTGGTAAACGAAGATCTGAGAGCCACAGTTCGGAGGAACTCCCATGGGACGAACATGTTGCGAATAACCGACAGAATTTTGCACGGCGGCTTTTGCTCTGCGCGTGGAATCAGCACAGTGCTTGCTACGTCGCGCGCAAAGCTTGCGTGCCGTCGGGCGGCGTTCGCCAGTTATTCGTCACATAATTCGTTTCCATGGAGTTCAGCCTTTACGCACTTTTTGTTACGATCAAATCAGCATGGCCGACAGTGTCGCTGGTCGCGACGACCAACGAACGTTAACTTGAAACAGACCACGACGAACAAGAACACTCGATCCACGAACACCCGGAGAAAAGCTACGACGGTCACGAATCCACCGACTCCGACCAAGCGAGCTGCGCAGAATATAGGCCTAGCAGGCACTCCGACTCGGCGCGAAAGCGTTGGCTTCGACGGTGCTCGGCCAAGGCAGTTTGCCCACGACCGGCTGGCGTGCTGAACGGAATATGCCGCGCGACCCTCGTGGACCCTTCCCGTGTTATAGTTTGATCGCTGACCTCAATTTTAGATTAACAGGTGAGGTCAATCTCTTCCCTTGTCATCTCCTTGTTTTCGGAGGCAGTGTTGACGAACACTGTCGTCGAAAAGGAACTCTCGTCGATTCTATCTTCTTGTTTGTGTGATATGCAGAGCTCGAATAAACGCCGTATGGATTACCTTCGTAACACTGGTACGTACTATCTTGATCACAGTTCAGCGGGAACGCCGGAGCGCGTGGCAGCGGGTACTATCAGAGCAGCCTAACGGCCCGGCGCGCAAGTTCCAGCGCATGCGCATCGCGCCTGCTGAGGGAATATGCTCTCATCGCGCGCATCGCGTCATCGGAGCGCTCGCGCGTCGTCTGCTACGGGCGTCGTCTTCTACGCGAAGCATGTCGCATGGAAGCGCAGGGGTTAAAATGCGTGTAGATGAACTTATCAGCCCACGGGCATGCGATAAGCATGCGAATATTTTGATGCATGATACAGTATCATACCTTTTTTGTTTCTTATATTTTATTAAAAGAATATTCGAGGCCCCCTCCCCCGCATGCGGTGTGCTTGATAAATTTAGGCGCCTTTGCATTGCTGTCAGAACGATTGCTGCACCTCGTCATGGCCAGAGTTCCAGAGGCGGACAGGCGATTGATCATCGAGCTCTCCCAGAAAGGGCACTCGCAGCGGGCCATCGGGGCCCTTGTAAATAGGCCTCTAAAGACGGTTAATAGGATCGTTCAAGCTTTCCGTTATGAAGGCCGGATCCACGACGCACCTCGAGGGACTCCCCCAAGAGCGACGACCGAGGATGAGGACCGTTACATTATTGCCGCTGTCGTCGAGGACCCCTTTCTTTCGGCCAGGGAAATCCGAGAGGAGCTGGAATTGGACGTTTCGGACGTGACAATTCGTCGGAGGTTGGCAAGCGCCGGCCTGCATAGCGCCATGGCAGCGCAGAAGCCCCTGCTATCTCCTTCAAACAAGGAAGCGAGGCTCCGCTTTGCGATGGGACATGCGTCGTGGACGGCGGATGACTGGGGCCGGGTCGTCTTTTCAGACGAATCGACGTTCTCCACCAGGCAAGACGAACGCGTGCGTGTGTGGCGACCCCGCGGCGCACGGTAAGGCCTGCTTAGTATGTTAGCTGTTCTACGTAGATCTTGATAATTGTTTTCGTTGCGGAAATATTTCGTCGTTCGTTTACGTTCTCGCTACACACTCGTGATTTACTGCAATTCCGTTTGATAAAAGGCTGGGGTCCCTTAACAGTTAAATTTTCTGCTATGTTATTCGCAATGTATCCATTGTTAGTTAAAGCTAATTACGTTGTTTATTTGTTTTTTATTATTGTTGGCTCATATGGGTAGTCGTGACAGTCTTTGTTCCTTTCTCCTCTTTACCTGCGTAATTTTTGTGTATACAGTTCGATAGCTTGGCTGAAAAATCACACCGCTCAACTAGGGTCGATGCGCTCCTGCAGGAACGATCCTGCCTACGTGCAGCGCGTTGCTTCCAGCGGCAGGACGTCCGTGAACGTTTGGGGTGCCATCTCAAAACATGGCCTCGGTCCTCTGCACCGCATAGTCGGGAGGCTGACATCGACCAGTTACTGCGACGTGGTGGACACCGTCCTTATACCCTTCGTTCGGAGTGGTCTCTTCCCCGACGGGAACTTCCTTTTTCAGCAAGATCTCGCGCCCATCCACACTGCGCGCACCGTGAAGGACCACTTGCGGCAGTGCGGCATAGAGGAGTTGCCATGGGTTCCGAAGGGCGCGGACCTCAACATCATTGAGAACGTGTGGGGCCGAATGAAGGCGGCCATGGTGCGGACTCCTATTTATTCCGCCACAGAAGACCAGCTGTGGGACGCAGTCCAAGCAGAATGGGAACGTTTGAAAGGAGACGCGTCTTTCGTGTCAAGTCTTTACGACTCGCTGCCGTCAAGGATGGCGGCTGTAGTCGAGCTAAACGGGGATATGACCCGTTACTGAGCCTGTTTTAGTTGACTTGATTTTTCTTTGACTGCAGGTAGCAGCCATTAAGTTTTACTTCAGCAATAAAGTTTGCACTTTTCTTACCCGACACTACTGACACAACGTCGTCATTACAGCAATCGGCTGCAGCAAGCCTTATGGGCAGAAATCTTAGACGTCTGCACCCCGCAGTCACCAACACACATCTATCACAGGCCAAAAGGCAATAACAGTAAGGAAGACAAGAACCACAAGCTATAAATGCAGTTATCAAAGTCAGGACCACGTTAATTAATGATGCAGACGCGCTGGCCGACAATTAGTCTATGATCACCGCGCCCGAGATAGCTCTAGACTTCACAGGAAGCGGGGTCGGCGAAGCTGGCGCAGACTGACGCGAGAAGAAAAAAGTCACAATGTTTATTTGCTTTAACAAATACTGAAACTAAACCGGGAAAGCAGATGAGCACATTGGAGGAGCTTTCATTTTAGGGTTCACCACCTTTCGGGTATGCCGAAGTTCTTGCTATCACCAGTAGCATGCGCATGGTAGACAACAGCCGTAGCAGACAACACACGTAGCAGACAACACACGTAGCAGGCGAGGCGCGTAGCAGACGACACACGTAGCAGACGACACACGTAGCAGACGACTCGCGTAGAAGACGACAGGCGTAGCAGACGATACACGTAGCAGACGACGCGCGTAGCAGACGACAGACGAGCGCTCAGATGACGTGATGCGCGCGACGAGAATATAATCTCGCCGCACGCGCGATGCGCATGCGCAGCAGTTGCGCGCCAGTCCGGTAGAGCGCTCTGATAGTGCCCGCTGCCACGCGCTCCGGCGTTCCCGCTAACTGTGATCAAGGTAGTACGCTTTGTTACTGGTATGCCATTTTTATTCTGACACGACTGCACGTCACTGTCGAGGCTAAAAAGTTCGTGGGAGCTACGTGCAATGCCGGGCCAACCTTCCTTTGCGGAGTGCCGCGTCGAGTATCGAGTTGCAATCGTAAAAGATCGGTCCCGAAGCGCTCACCAGCAGCGCGAATACAGCACTTCCATCAAACGCGCTCGTCCGCTCAGAGTGTGAACAGGTATTTACGTGGCTCTTGCTGACACTGTCGTAGTTCAAACGTATCTTTTTTAACGTCGGCTCGCTCCTGCATCTCCGAGGCCGTGAAAAACGCCGCGGCGATTTGTTTCCATCTACGTCGCTTTGCAAACGACTGACACGTGGCCGCCTTTTACCAACAATGACAGTTGGGTTGACTTCTGGAGTCTTCACCGGAAGACTCGCCGCACTTCCCAACAGGCATACCGGCGTATGAGACTAGTCCCATGCTGTCGCTGTAGCGCAACATATCTCATTGAATTTCGCACAGCTGCGATGTGTCCATGGCTATCGCGGCGATGAGAGGCGTCGATTCAGAAAATACGTCGGTGACATCAGCGCAGTAAAACCTACCGGCGCACCCCCAACTCGCCGCCGCTAACGCTCCCACTCTCCTACTGCCGAGAGAACTTCCGGTTCCTGTCCCAGCGTACGTCACGACCGTCAAAATTACGCCGCAACTTGTTTTGCGGTCAGTTGGAGAGAAAGAAAAGTCGATATTTCATTATTTTTTTGTGTAGAAGTTAATGAACCGAGACGAAAACGGATGCCTGTTCGGCATTCAGTGAACGTTGAAGGTTTAATGTAAAAGTTATCTGGCAAAAGTAAAAAGGTCATTTCATGGTCCCTTTAAAGGTTTCCCCCAAATCACTTATAGACATGCCTACCGAGGATAAAAACGCCGGAAGAAATTTGCAGAGCGTATTTTATATAATTTGGTGGTGCATTTACTTGTGATGTATATCTTTAGGGTGATCGTCCCTTTATTTATGTTGTCATATCTTCAGGCAGTAAAAAATATATTTTTTTTATTGTCATCAATACATTTGATTGTATGAAGCTCACATAACCGCTTGACACCGACACGGGAGGACGATACTCAAAAATACGTCATCTGTTGAGTCTGCGGGAATGTGTTTTTATGTTCGCTGTTTGGCAGTGTGAAACGGGGTCGCGGGGTATTCCAAGAAGGACTGTGTGCTCACATTATCGATCTGAAGACAAATACCCGAATTGTGCAGAAAGAAATATAATAAATGGTATTCTTCTAATTAATTCTATACAGGACGCCTTACTGCAAAAAGGAATATATAGAGATGCATTTTTAAAGCGTAAACACGTTTGACGGAACTCCGTTTGGTGGGGTCAAAACATTGAGAAATACAGACCTTCACCAACCAAACCCTACATAGTTAGGAGCCCGACGTTTCAATAGGTCGGGCTAAATAGGTCGACAGGCACGTAACCATCGGCGTATGTCAACGGACTAGGGCACTTGAAAAAGAAAACGTCAGTGAAGCAAACGACACACTGTAGATGGAAAAGAAGCTGATGCTCTCCACGTGCAAATAGTCGCCCCTGATGAAAAAAGCGCATCGGTTTTGAAACGTCGGGTTCCTAACTGTTTAGGACTTGGTTGGTTGTGGTCCGTATTCTCTAATAGAGATACGTGCAACGATGTTCCTAATTACACATAAATAGGGCGAAGAACAGACAATATATTTCTAATTTAAATCACATTTGGACAACAGCTTGCATGAGCTCGAAACTTCGCAAAATACTGTCTCGGGAGGTTAACGTTATATTCGGTTTTACGTGCACTTGTTTTGGGACCTCATTTTACAACTCAGTTTTTTATCAGTCATGCGCGCTCTAGAATTCTATTCGGCTACCGCATATCATCGCAATACTCCTATATATACTGCAAAACTTTTCAATTTGGACATCCCCTTCTGCTATGCTTCGTTTCAGTTTAAAGGGGCACTGCAAAGGGACGAAGAAAACCAAATGCTGCTTCCAAAGGCGTGCCTCTCAGTGTCAAACACGAGCGTTCAGTGACGACATTAGTCTTAGAGCGTCGGATAATGACGACATCCTTTGAAGCACGTGAATCTCACTCAGATGTTCGCTTGGAACATCCGTAAACTGGTGGGGCGTTCAAATCTTCATTAATGAATGTTAATTTCCAACACTTAGGACGATAGCGCATGGTTGTTGCAGGCTCTTGTCGTTTCAGTTCTCATGGTTCAGACCAAGGACGTCATCAACAAAAGAAAATGTGCTCAAAATTCTTAACGTCTTTCACCTATTAGGTTCAAAATACATCAGATTTCTTATTTATTTTGTGTTTTATGTGTTGCTAGAATCCCGCTCACTAGCTCGAGCGAACGCGATGCAAATTAAGAAAAAAAAATGGCCAGAAACGCTTTGCAGGGTTCCTTTAAGTCCAGACGCAGCCGATGCTACAGGAGCGAGCATGTGGTCTTTAACAGTGACTGCATGAGCACGCGTGCTTGGCAAGGACGCTGAAAGCCCGGAGCTCGTTCTTGTAGGTTCTGCTACGCTCACGCTTAAAGTGAAACCGAGTATTGTGTTGAGAACATCACATTTCACCAGAAAGCTGAACTGTTTAACATGGTTTGCTAGTGTCATCATCGCACTATATCCTAGTGGTCATTGAGAATTATTTTAGAGCGCAGCTCTTAGGCGCCCGTTTCCGGCTTGAGCGGCGTCGCCGTCGCCATCGGCGTAACCGCGCGATGACGATGAGGATGACGTCATCGTGATGACGATGACGTCATCATTATGACGCTAAATTACCCGCTAAATTTAGCGGAAAAAATTTCCCCGATAAATCTAGCTGAAAAAATTTCCCCGCTAAATTTAGCGGAAAAAGTTTCCCCGCTAAATCTAGTGGAAAAAATTCCCCGCTAGTTAGGGGAAAGAATTGCCCCGCTTAATTCCCGCTTAATTTACACGCGATGCTCTCGCCAAAGATGTACCCTTCTCACCTCAAGAGCTGCGCTTTAATTCGGCGTTACAGGGGATTGTAAACATCTTTCATTTTTGCTTAGAAAATTCAATCCGGTGGTGCAAAATGCACTCTGCATTAACTGCGCTTAGAGTATCGGCACTCCGTTCCCCGACATTGTTGTGGGCGCCGCCATTTTGGGGCTTGTGGAAGCAGACTCAACTGCCGATCGTCATGATTCAAAAGTGCGACTTTCCCAGCATTAGATTCGGTGTTAGGAAGCTCATGTGATATTGCTTTGCTCTGTCAAGAACGGTTTAAACATTTGTGGAGCGAGGACGGAAAACCATTTCCTGTGATTTCAGATAAAGCTTCAGAAAACTGGGGACCATGATTTTAAGCCACAACATGGCCAAATGTCATTACTCTGAAGCGTAGCTTATTTAGTGGCACGAGTGCAACCCATGTATTCAGAAACAAAAATTATTCTTGCTTGATGCTGCGTCGCGAGTAACGGCGCGAATGTTTGACACCACGAAAACGGGCTTTCTGGCAGGACTGATTTTGCAAAAGAAATAGCTTTGCAGGATCACGCGGTCTGGTCTGTGCCGAAGATGTGAAGCAGAGGAAACTTTACACCACAGTATGTTTTTAGACCCCCCCCCCCCTTCTTTTCTTTTTACGATGCCCTCCAGAGAATACTTTTTAATTCTGAGGGACTCCCTCGTCCGTATGGGGGTACCAATTCGACAATTATATTCGTGTCATTTGTTAACAGTAATTCTTCATTTCTTTTATTTTGTACCCAAAAACTGCGAAGTTTAAACAATATTTCGAGAATTTAGGCGGCTGCCAACGTTCGGCTGTCTCTCTGAGGCTACAATAATCTTTCTTTTCAGGTACCCCTGCCGTACACGTGCAGTTCTGTTCATCGTCGGATTAATAGGCCATATTTAGCCTTTTCAATGCTTCTATTCTCGGGGACAACTTTCTGAGAAAGTTCAGCAACAACGAAAATATGTTTGGGTGTCTCAATGATGTATACATGTAAAATAGTTCGTGCAACAATTTTTGTATTTACAGTAAACACCGCTAAGAGCTGATCCCTGACGTTGATAACTTGCAAAATCACCCATTAGGTTTCCTCTTCTCTCAATGGCGGATGGCGAAAAAATAGAGGAAAGAAACAGTTGTTCCACCTCAACTCGCTATTAGAACAAGCGGCCACGTGATCTGACGCTAATTATAGTATACCGTCAGTGTTCACCACAGTCATGCGATGCGGTTGGCAAAGAATAAAGCATTGGTTGAGCTTTAGACATTGTTAGAGTTCGGTATCATCTTTGATTGAACACGAGCCAACACGAATGTTTGGCGACGCTGATTGTAAAGAACCAGAGCAGTCGACTCGGGCTCACGACAATCTAGTACGTCATGGTGTCACGTGACTCGCGAGGAGAAGTCGTGATGGCATGTGACGTCACGCTGTCAACAACGCTAATAGATCTAGAGGCGTTCTCAATTTAAGTCGACTTCACGCGGTGAGTCACGCGGCTACGTCACGGGGCCACGTGACGTGACATTATTTGACAGCATGTCTTGGCACCATGACGTCACGTGACCACGTGACACATAATTAATCGCAGTGCCAATACAAAAGCGCCACGAAAACCTATAATTTCTCATACATTGCAAATCGGTGCATGACAATTTGATCAATACATAGAAATACAGCTGCACCCTTTTACTTCTCAAATGCTCATTTTGTAACAAAAGAAATAATAAAAATATTACCGTGAACCGTTTTGAACCGGTTACCGTTATATTTTTTTCCGGTTCAGTTCCGGTTCAGTTCCAAGATGGCGGCAAAGATTTCGGTTCGGTTCAGTTCCGGTTCGGCTGAAAATAACGGTTACGTTCCGG
>JAZHYW010040450.1:0-13155 GCA_037355805.1 Ixodes ricinus | reverse complement strand
AAAGCGACGTGACGTCAGTGTATCACTTGTCCTCGGGGTGTCGCATGACACCCCGACTCGACACCGTGATGTCATGTCACGTGTTAGGACAACCTAAACCTGTGACGGCAATTTCCCCTCTAAATTTAGCGGCGAAATTTATATCGCGCCACGTGACCTCGGGTCACGTGATACCCGACGTCACGGTTTCCTGCAGGTGTCACGTGATTCAGTGACGAGACATGGCGTCAGTTTACCCGCTAAATTTAGCGGGGAAGTTCCCTTCCACTCCTCAAAAGGACTGCTTAAGCCTGAGTCACATGGTGCGATTTTACTTGCGATATCACAGTTGCGGCGCCGCTCGTGCTGCAAAAAATTCCTGGGGAAGCTGCGGTGCCCGACGTCGCAGCTGCCGAATTCGCAACCAAAATCGCACCATGCGAATCGGGCTTGAGTCTCTTCTGAACAACTCTAAACTATCGCACCACCGGGCCATTTCATACTGATGATGCCACCCGGATAGGTGGCGAAACGTCTGTGTTGTTGTTATATTTTGTGTTGTTGTGTTAAGCCAGTGTAAACTTATTTCATTATCGCATTTCAATACTGCATTCCATGCATTGTAGGACTTTGTAAAGAAAAGGTCGCCGGTATTTCGTTTCTCTGTATCACGAAGCGACATGAACTCGAACCATCACCGTGGAATCCAGTGCTCGAGCACGCACGTTCCACAAGGACGTTCGATGCTGCCAGGAGAGTAGGGAGGGGGGGGGAGGGGAGGGGGCGACACATCGAGCTGATCACGCACCCTGCGGGAAACAAATGGGCGCTCGAAAACAAACCGATCCTCCTCCTCCCCGCCAATGAACCTGCCGGTGCGTTCTCCGACAAGCGAAGAAGAAGCCACCACTGCTAACCTTGGATTAGCGAGAGAATTAAAAAAAAAAAGAAAAGCCACCAGATGCTCCGGGCACGCCGGCAGCCTCAACAGACCCTCCTCGTCTTTGAAAAAAACACGCAAGGTTTTGCTGGGTGGAAAGACAACGCCGACGACGGCGACTAAAATAATAGCACTAAAGAAAGGCACCCATTCTTCGGGAGAGATACAGACGACCTGCCGGCAATCTCTGGTGTATACCGAATTTAAAGAAAAACAGGCTGGTGAAAAAAAAAAAAGGAAAACGCAAACAAACAGATGCAGTGCCTCGTAAACGAAGCGGCGGAGGGGATTGGATGGTGCGTCCTTCGACGAAGGCTCTTCGATGAGGGAATCTTTTCCTGTCGTTGTTTTTGTTTCGGTTCTTAGTCTCTAAAGCAGAATGACTAAAAAACAAAAAAATACAGCATCCCCTTTTGTCTGCTTCGTGCCGGTTGTGGCAAATTCCAGAGGCCATTACAGATTAAAAGAATGAAAATAGAAATAGAGAGCGAGCGTCGTGCGGCAGCGCCATCTATCGGTTGACTGCGGGGACAATTTACAGGGGTGGCTCGGAGGTCGAGTCGCTTTTATTGGAAGGTGGGGGAAGGGGAGGGGGTACGCTGTAGGAGAAGACAGAGCCGCTGGCCAGCGGGTGACAATCCTCCATCCCCTCGGGCGCTCGCTCCTTCGATAAGCACCACTGTGTGTCCCGCGCAAGAATGCTGGTGCCGCCGCCACCGAAGACAGAAATGTCGTCCTGCCGGTTTTTCTCTGTTTTCTTTTTTTTTGTGCGTGTTTGGTTTCGTCTTCTCGAGCTGTGTAGCTTGCTTTGGTCGCCTGAGTTCGTCGTGGTTGCTTTGTTCCGATTTATCGTCGGAACGTGCTCGGATTTCCCGATCAGTGCACGCGCGCGCATCGAAGAGGGACCCTCGGAGATGCATCGGCCGGCGCTTTCCTTCGGTCGCTGGCGTCGGCGAACTGTTCTCTCTGTCTTTGGTACTGGGATAAGATTCTTTTCTTTTTTTTTTTTTTCTATGTGGGGTGTTCAGTTCACGAAGAGGTTCGGGTAGGGGGAAGGGCAGGGCCTTTTCGATTCTTCGGCTATCGCGGTTTGGGGGCGGCGGGTGACCTTGGCCAGCCCGATAGGAAGCCAGGCTGTTATTGTACTTTTTGTGGTACTTGTGTGAGTCTTCGGGAATCTTCGCGTGTGCCTCTCAGACTGAAGGGATTAGGCAAGGTGGGGGCAATGGGCGGAAAGCTGTGGGCGGCTCGGACTCTCTCTTTTTGCTCTGTTTTTTTTTTTCTTCTTGTGTCAGTTAGTTTCACCTGCATGCGGCCGGAATCTCGCTTATCGGTGGGAACCTTCTGTTTTTCGTAGGAGGACTGAGGAGCTGGGAGAGGAGTGTAAAATATCGACGATGCGTGACGCAGTTGTTATTGCGGCTAACATTTCACTCTGAAGTGCAATGCAGCGGATTTCTTGGTTCTCGTTTTCGTTTAGTAATTGTTGCTCGGGGGCTCTCGGTTTCCTCGCAAAAACTATATCGTCCTCGTGCGGGGAACATTTTTCCTCGCCGGACTCTCGTAGTTTCTAACAAAACTACAAAGCTGTTGAGTCGTGCGGCATCGTGGAACCGTTAATAAATATGTATATATATATATATATATATATATATATATATATATATATATATATATATATATATATACATATTGCACTCTTAAAACAAACAGAAAAACAAAAAAAAAACATGCAGCATGGTAGAGACAATAGTGGCCACTCCTGTTTGCTATCCGGCAACTTTATGACGTTCGGTGTTTGATGATGCGGTGTTCAGTGACGCGGTGTTTGACGAAAATGACATTCCATTAAACTTCCGCGCAGTGGTAAATGCCTACAGTTGCGCCCCAAATTTCTGCTCGAACTTTTTTTTTTTAATGGGACTTTGTATGTTGGTTGTGCCCGTTGTTCTGCAGAGGGCGTTTACAGCCTTGCCCGTTATTGTACTTAGTGGCAGAATTAAAAAAAAATGCAGGTCGTAGTTTAATACAATCAGTTATTTTGTTTCGTGAATCGTTCTTCGGGGTGTATCTCTTGACTAATGTCTCAAACTCACCGACTGCAGAGCGACCATGAGGTGCTCGGGCAGTGACTATATTTACTGTCGCGATCTCAACGCACCACCTTCGGCGAGAATTACCCTTGTCTGTCAGAGGCCTATCGACGTTTTAGTGAGCCATACAGCGCACTTTCCTGTATGTATTTATTACCGTTTAGAAGATAGGAAGAAAAGCCCCCGCTGGTCTGTCATCGTTGTTTCCGATGTAATCTGCGATCTCTTTACGTGGACAGGCCTCTCTGCATTCCCGTCGTGCTTCGCCGAGCATTCCGGCGTCGCTTGCCAATGCGCCACTCGAAATTCTCGCTTTGCTGGGGATCGCACTGGCGTAATGGGGACGCAGTCGCTCGCCCGCAGAATGGACGACCAGTGGTTATCCCCTGGAATGAAATGTAATGCGAAAATGGCCATAACGACGCGATCGTATCGACGCGCGCGCGCTTTAGAACCGACGTCACTGGGACTCGTAGATGCATAACTTCCTCGAAGCAGGCGGTTTGTTTCGTTGGATAAGCACTGTCGTCGTTCGGTGAAATCGGTTGTTTTGTAGGGGGCATTCCCTGGGGGTTGTTCCCGACTGTGCAGCGATTCGGCTGTTCATCTTCTTCCCTCGCGCAATCAGGTGGGCAACATGAAAGAGAAAGCAACTCTTTGTTGAGTCGCGAGCCGACTAGTATAGCTGCATTGGACATGTTCGCGAGGGACGTTTGTCGAACGTTTGTCCAATGGGAACAGGTAATCGAGGGCACCCCGCTACTTGATATGACGACTATTTAGAGAGTTCATCCCTGCATCGCAATATCTCTTGGTTGCATACTGAATCGTGATTGAACCTAAAGGGAAACTGGAGCTGTTCGGTATTTGAAGAAAAACAAAACACTTAAATCGTTTTTTGTTGCATTATATTTTATATTGATGCACCAAGTAGCCACAACAGCACTTCCAAAACAGCGCTGATGCCCCTCTTTCCCGGCGCGTTTGGTGGGTGGAAAGACTTTTGACGTATTATACAAAGATCTCAAGAGATCCACGCCTTCCGTAATCCTTACCCGATCAATCAAAAACTCCGCAAGCGTTCCTTCACAAGCGAAAAGCAAGGCAGTTGAAACCTCTCAGTATACCGTCACACCCAGCGTTTTTTTTTTCAATTCTTTTGCTTTTATTGATACGTTCGGGTCAAATGCTCGGGATATTCAAATTTAAAGGGCGAATATACGGTATAAAATTCACCCCTAACTATTTTTTTTATGCGGCAAAATTGTGTTGTTTTGATGTTTCGACAGTCTTGAAGTTAGCACGCGTCTCAGCGGGTTCGTTTTAACTGTAGTTCATCATAGGGTGAGATGGGGGCGAAGGTATTTCCACATCTCTAGCCACAAACAAAAACAAAACGAGGAGACTGTTCAACTCCGTGAACCACGCCCTTCTTTGACGGCGCATCCTCGCGCCGCGCGTCCTTATCTCGAGTGCGGCTCTCTTATCTCACCTTGCTCGAAGGCGAGTAGACCCAACCTGGCCCTTCGATCACGGAGATAACTTCTTTCGCTCGGGGAAACTGCAGAGGCGTCGACGAGAAGCAGCTTCTTGAACAGTGCTCGGCGTCCCCTGCGGTTCTCCCGTTGGCTTGTTTGTCGAGAGGTCGATTTTGCGATATTCCTGCGCCATCCTATAGCTCGGACGCTCCCTCGTCATTGACGCTTTATATCGCCTGAAAATTTATGACGCGCTCCGCGCTTCGACGACGAAACCCCGTTGAATTGGTGCTTCTATACCGTTTTTAGTCGTCCCGTAACGAACTGTTTGAGTTGTGTATCTTGCGAAGATCTCCTCGTGACTGAGCTCTACTTTTCGTCGTGTACAGTATTTCTGTAAGCCATGAGCGGGGATTTGAAGGTGAGGAAGCGCTGATCGCTGCGGCTCTGTTCAAGGGCTAGTACTTGTTTATTTATTGGGCCCTAAGGCGCAGCAGGAAATATGGCAATAATGCGCCATCTACGAAAGGAAGTTCGCCGGTAACAGCAGCGCTTGGCGATGATGCCGTGGGACGTGATTGCTGCGTTCTCTATTTGGTGAATGATTAACTTGACGATGAGGATTTTGCTTGCGGCTACCTCGCAATTATAAAATGGCTGATGTTGGATGTCTGATCCAAAAAGGATTGGTTACTTATCAACAATTTAGTCGAGCACGCTCGTTACTTTACGACCTTGCACGTACCGATCATTTTTATGATTGGCATTTCTAAGGTTTGCATAGCCATTTCGTCTTTTTTCTCTCTTTCTTTTGATCACCACCATAGCTTCGGTGAGATGCCCATATCATTCTTTCAGGTACCGCTGTCGTATAGCCTCTTGTAATGAACATCCATACATACTACAATTAATCACTCTACCCAACGAGAACTGTACAATACACTCTAAGAAGCGCCTGCGCGTCTACTTGCCCGCAAAACGATCGAAGAGCCAATCTCTGCAATCTACAAAATCAGCTCAGCGAATGATGAGGCGGAACATCTGTTTAGACCTAAAAACGGTGAAGTCTGCGCTGTGGCATTACGGCATGAAAAGCGTCTTGCCCGCATTGCGTAATGCCACAGCGCAGGCTTCGTTTTTAGGTCTAAACCGATGTTCCGCCTCATCATCCGCTGAGCCGATTTCGTAAATCGCAGAGATTGGCTCTTTGAGTGTTTTGAGGGTAAGCAGACGCGCAGGCATTTCCTGGAGTATACAATCTAAAACGAGAAAGAACATTGCTATAAATACGGAAATCAACGAATTTCGGCTACCCACAGAGTAACACCTCAGATCACATGTCCTCTAGAACTAATAAATCCCTACCTTTATTTTACGGAGGTCGGAGATATGTCGTTGTCGCGAAGTAGACGAGATCGAAACACGACAACGGTGAATTGTAAATTCCCCAATGTGCCGTCATTTCGAGTTCGCGCTACATGGGTCCCTGTTCCACCTCGGCGGCTTCGTGGGGCACCCAGGGTTTGGGACGCGATGCAGCCTTCAGTGCCCCGGCAGCACACTCAAGCGATCGCAATAACGCCAGGTAGATAGAAAAAGAAAAGGAAAGACCGAAAGAGAGAAAGAGAGAGAGAGAGAGAGAGAAAGCTGTCAGCGGATATGATCGGCGACGCGGAAGAGAACGTATATATCGAGTCGCCGTGTCCGCGGTTTTCTCGCGTCTCGCGCGATTCTTTTCTTGGCTCATTGCTCCTGACGGCTTCGTTCGTCCTCCTATTGCAAAACGGCGCCACGCTTTGTCTCTTTGCTTTCTCTCCCGAAAAGGGGGCGGGGGCGACAGGCGAGCAATGGGTGTCCGGGTCCGGCGTGAAATGCAAGCCCGATTTAGCGTGAGAGAACTGGTCTTGAACGCCACAGGCCTGTATCAGTTTTATTGTTATTATGTTTTTTACACGTGTGATTGCGAGGTGGGGAGGGAGGTGGGGAGGGAGGGGAGAAGAGGGTAAGAAAGAGATTGATACTGCCTTTATATAACGCAGGCCGTTCTCCTTGCTTAGCTTGGTCAAAACCAGCCTTGTAGGCGAATAATGACACCGTTGTTTCAGCTTTCTTTTGCGCTTTAATAATGAAATCTAGGCATCACGTCTCAGTTAGACTAGCCACAGCGAACATTTTTGCTCTTTCAAGTATTAAGTAGGTATGCAGTATAAAGTAGCTGTGTGCCGTCTGAAGCAGTTTTTTTTTTTTTTTCAGAAAAAAATGAATAAAATCACCAACCAAATTCTACATATAAGGTCCCAACGTTTAAAAACCGGCTCGGGGTTTTTTTTTTTTTTTTTCTGGGGCGACAATTTACAGACAGGGGACGGCAGCTTTGTCTTCTTCTGCGGTGATGGTCTCTTTTTTCAATTCTTTTGTCAGGTGGATTAGTCCGTTCATGTAGAGCAATGGTAATGTGCCAGTGAACCTATTGACATTTCCTGATGTTGTTGAAACGTGCCATCATGACTCTAAAAAAAATAAAGAAAAACGCTGGCCGAAGTTTGTCTTAAAATTTATGATCCGGGTGCAAAGTCGATGCGATGGTCACTGTGCTCACAGTGACGGCAACAGCGTTGTGCTAGGCCGAATTTTCGAACCTCGTTTTTGTTGTCGAATTCTTTCTTGGAGGTTCTTCATTTCGCCGATGTAGGTGGCGAAAAGATAGTGAGTGATAGACGACTGCTGTTTTCCCACGTATGGTGAAAACAGCAGTCTCCCACTTTCCTTTCTTTTATATGTATGTTCCCAGAAAGAATTCAAACACAAAAACGACGCGCGAAAATTCGAACGTGACCGCAGCGCCGTTGCAAACCACTGTAAGGACAATTCCCACTAAATCGACATTGAAAAAAAAATTGCTGGCAGAGGTTTTTTAAATAATATTAGAAGACTAATATTATTTAGAAGACCCTCCGCTTCCAACCTCGTTGTCTCGTGCGCGCCGCGACATAATTGGTTAGGATTGGGTGTCGATAATGTCACCTTTCCGGCAGACAGAGTGATGTCCTAGTGCGATTACACCGGGTCTATCAAGATTTCACTTCTCAATAAAAAAATATATAAAAATCGAGGCATTTAAGTACTCACTTACTGATAGCCCCAGGGTTATACTGCTCAGTTGATATAGCAGCATTTCTTCGGCTGTCATCTTTCTCCCAAGCGTTTCTGGGTCTTCAAAATGTCGCATAGATAGCTCAGTGGTTATTATAACCTTTAGATATATGTAGCGGTTAGATAGATGTATGCATATCAGTTCCGATAGTGCATAAATTCCGGGCGGAAATTATATTCGAAACAAAGATGCCAGTCCCTGTTTTTTTGCTTCATCATTTAAAATACTGTAGCGGATGTAATCAGCTGAACTTTTATAGAACATTAAGGTTTTGACCGTTGTTTTTAGTTTTTTTTTATCGCTTTGTGCTTTTGGTTACTATGGAAGTTCCTCACCAGTCCGCCTGTGTTTTTGCCCTTTCTTAGAACACTGAAGTTGACGCGCACGCGCTTTTCCTCTGTTAGCTGTTCTTTTTGTTTTGTTTCTTAGACACCTTTTTTTTTTAAACTTGACTGAGTTTTTGTAACACGGGTGAATGCGTGTTTTTCATGCAAGTCATATTACTGACAAAAAGGAAAAGGATCAGGTAACAAAAAAATGCAAAATAAAAACACTGTGCGTGTTTTTATTTACAGTACGTGGCCACACGTTCTTCGCTGCGTTACAACTTTCAAACATAGGGTTGTGCACCCCTATGTTTGAAAGTTGTAACGCAGCGAGGAAACGTGTGACCCGCGTCCCGATGTTTCTGACGTTCCAGCGAAGTTTGTTCTGTCTCTGGCGGCGTCCGCTCTCTCTCCCCTCTGTCGACTATTTTTGAGTCTTGAGAGAAGTCGGTGAGCACCGAGTACAAACAAGTACAAAACTGCGAACAGATAGAAATAAAAAGAAAATATAAAGAAAGAGAAAGAGAGAGGAAAGAAGAGGAGGAGTGTGAGGGGGTCAGCAGCGCGGTGTCAGTCAGTCAAGTCAGTCCGCGGCGGCAACTTACTAACAGCCTCCCCTCCTCTTACATCCTCCGCGCACAGATGTTTTCCCTACGTTATTTTCGGATGTCGAGCCCGTGTTAATGGAGCGTCGCTCCTCCGAGAGCCCGGAGCGTGCGGGTGTGGCGGCCTTGTTACCCCCGATGTTTGAACCCCGGGCGACGGAGGCAGCATGCCAATTCCCCTGACTGATACGCCGGCCTCCCCCGCGGGCCCTGCACTCGCTCCCGGGAAGCTTATTGGCCACGTCGAATTTCTCTCGCTTTCTCGCGATAACTACACGACGTGATTGAATCATTTTAACGACAGAAAGGCCGAGACGTTGGCACGGACACGTTAAACGCTCCAAGCGTGGAAAGCGGGAGTGCGCTGGCTAAATTTTTCGTCCAAAGTCGCAGTCCGACTTCTAGTATACGTCACACGAAAGACAGCCTTCGGACGCTGCTTGGGGTGTGTATCTTCCTCGTATCACGGCTTTGCGCAACACTCGATCGCTCTTTCACCTTTCCAAACATTTTTCTATTTATTATATGTGCTCGGGGTGTATTCTGTCTCATATTATGAATGTCCGCGCGAAATCTTCCGGAATCGCCGTGCAGCTTTGCCTACCCCTGTTTTTACACGATAACTCTGATATATAAACAAAAAATGCCCCCCCCCCCCAAGAAAAAATAAATAAAAATAAGGTCAATTGTCTTTGTAACTTTTCAGGTCTGTTCAACCGTCATGGCCGGCGAAGTGTTGACTAGCCTCTCGTTGCGAAAGTTCGGCTGGCAACCATGTTCTTCCCGTCCCGTCTTGGGCTCGTCGCTCCTGCAGGGTGGCAGCGTGTAATCGATTGGCCTCCGCGATGCTTCTGAACGAATGTCTGCTTGCGGCCGATAAAATGTATCACTTCCGCTCGCCGTCCAGCAGGAAGACGAAGCTCATCGCGCGTGTTCTGGCCATTCCCATCTTGATTTTATTTCGACGCGCTTCTGTGGACGAAATTGAGCTTGCATCGCGCCGTGGCTGCAGGTCGCATAGCCTGTTGCAACATAAGATAGGCGGGAGACGCTCCGCTACCACATTCCCGGAGGATGACAGGAAAAAAAAAACATCACTCTAGATTTACTAAAATGGTACGGTTTTCATTGCATCAAAGATTAGGACAAGGGTTTGGCCATTGATTGATTAACCCACCGATTAATCGATTAATGTTCTCAACCGGTTAAATTTTCACAAGACAAATGCAGCGTTTTCACCACGCAGACGTGAAAGTATACATACACCACGTTATACGTCGACCCAAAATAAATTGTAGGGACGAGATTTGTAACTCGAAGCAAGCGTAGAAGACTCCGAAATTAACAGCGCAAGTATGGAATTCACACAAACACACGTCACCACAGGTCACAAAACATCACACTTAGGGATACATTCACATCAGACAAGACACTCACACAGCGCTGACTCACAACTCAATATATTTTAGCACTTCTTTTTCTTTTTGCGCCTTTTTCGATATATTCATGACAGTTGGCTACTTGCTTCTTACATCCCATTCAAATGACACTGTAGCGAGCTAATAAGATAAGCTACTAAGAAAAGTCAATTCTTTTTCTGATAAAGTGAGGATGGAGTGCTTACACAATTGTCGTTATCCCTGGCCATATTTTCTGCTTCCACTATTTCTCTAGTCAGTTGGCTACCACTTCTGCCCAGCACTGTGCACCTATCTAGATGTGCCGCACATCCGCAATCACGGCAATGTAGGCCTAAATGTCATTAATGACGCCGTTTTGTCAAGTGTAGGGTTTTGTTTCGGCCACTTCAACACCGTGCGTGTTTCCGTTGGAGCTCTTTGCTGAAGTAATAATGTGCGAGTGTAGAATGTCTTTGGACATTCACACTTTGTTTCATAACTGTTCTGAACTACACATCGAGTGTTGATTTATAATCGAAATCTTTACATTAATGACGCCGTTTATTACATATCCAGCATATTAAAAAAAATGCCGACTTAAAAAAAATAATAATGATGCATGAGAAGAACCACACCGATTAATCGATTAAAGGGTAGAAAATTAATCTGGTTAAAAAAATTTAATCGACGCCCACCTTAGCACAGCTTAAACATGTTATTTTATAACAATTTATACAACTGCCTGCAATTTAAATTGACTATGTTATGGAATTGTCAAAATGTTTGGCAATTGCCACTGAGCATGTGGTTTACCAGAAGACGACCTGGCACACGATCGAGTCCTCTTTTGTGTAAATTAAAAACTCTCGCAGTCTCTCTTCTTTTTTTTTTCAGTGTGCTGTAAGACTTGTATGTCGCTTGTTGTTGGTACTACGCTAGAGTGCCTTCATACACACGCGCGCGTTTGCTTGAGTGGTGACTTCTCAGCCATTTTTCCGCCCACTCGTTTTTTTATGCATTTTGAAGTGCGCGCAATCCGGTGTCACTCAGCTGGAGCGCGTAGCTTTAGCTAATGCATAGACGCCATTTTACCGCCCAGTCACGCACCGAGTCCGCGAGAGCGTCACGCGCTGGCACATTAAGGGTAACAATTGATAGTCTTCACCTCTTTACCCTCAGACGAGACAGATATGTAGGCACTCCTAGTACACGCAGCTGGAGGTCGACACTTTTAGGATGTCTAGCTCGCACGTTCGTTCCACAAGTAAACGGTTTGAATTTTTCTTAACACGCTTTATATCGCGCCCGCTTGTTAATAAGCAAACTTAGATCAACTGGTGCCGACTTCAAACTGGCCTGCAGTATAAGCGTAATCAGACACCCCCCCCCGCGACTTGTGTTGTAGCTGTAATTTGTCTTGCTTGTAATCTCTGCTTCAATCTCGTCCAAGCTTAGTGCCGCCAGATTTAGAATTATGTATGAATCAATTATTTCCCCGCTCTTCAAAGGACACTGTTGCAAAGAGCGCGTGTATGAGGCGGTGGTCGCAATGCTGCTCCAACCACGCGATCAACCTATTTCTGTGCGAAAGAAAAGAGAACTTGGTGATTGACGGAGGAACAACCTAAGCGATGAGCACTGTTCAGGTCACTCTACATCTCAATGTCTCTTTTCGTGTGCGTTCAAGTTCATGCTTCACCTGTGTCCCCGCGACAGACGTCGCGATAAGCGATCGGGTAGCATCCAAACGACGGGTGGCCACTACCGCGTGGCGGTGGCGCGGCCCAATCCACCTGCATGGTAGATGTGGCTGCGCACTGTCATCACAACCAGACGAGACACACGTGACGGCAGAGTAACGCGATTTCCAAACACAACCAGCCAAACTCAGGCACGCCATGGATAGCGTCCGACAAGGGAAACACGCCGGGCGCGCGCGCCGAGAGAAATTATACATTGCGCTCTCTCCTCCTTCCAGCAGCACCCTTTCCCTCCCTCACCCCGATCGGGAGCCTCCTCCTCCTCTTCCCCTCCTTTCTGCCTCCTCCTGTCCGATTTCTCCGGCTGGAGGTCAAACGGACGACCTCATTCGGTTTTGGCCCCCCCGAGGCCCGCAAACATAAGGCAGGCGGCGTTGCAGCCCAAGCAGCAACAATGGCCTCACCCGGATCCCCGTGAAGCACTTGAAATGCATGTGGCTTCCTCCTCTCCTCTCCTTCTCTCTGGCTGCCCCAGCGAGCCTCGCTGGGGCGAGCACCAGGCGCTCTCGGGGCACCTGCGGCGACGTCGACCGAGTCCTTGGAGGAAGGTTCCCCCTCTGTCTGCGCCGCTCTCCTCGAGAGCACGCTAGCTTCGGATAAGAAACAGAAGGTCATACACACTACGCATACGGCACAGGACTCACCCACCTCATACATGCTGTCGCAGCACACATAAGACAATACCCACCACCACCACGTGCACACAGAGACACAGAGGCACACACGCACATTTACACACACACAGAGACATGCACACACACGCACACGCGCGCGCACATGAGACACGCACAGAGATGGCAGAGAGCCAAAACGAGCAGAAATGCGAGACAAAAAAACCTACGTGCCTTCCATTTCGGAATCCGTTCCAAACGGGGAAGCGCACGACGAGTGTGTGCTTTGGCCCCTTTGGCAGCCAGTGAACGAACCGAGCCGCAAGGCGCGCAAATACAAAACGGGCGTCCATCAATTGGCGTGTAGCGAGGCTATTGTTCCTCGGGAGCTTCCTCCCACCGTTTTCCACGAACACGGTGACCAAACTAGCGCGTATTTCGAGTGGACTACTCCCATTCCGTCTTCTCTAATATGATTTTTTTGCGTGTACATTGTTGTATTTCTTTGTTTTCCGGCAAAAACGATGTGATTGGGCAGTTCGGCATCCGGACTCTTTCTCGACGGAGCAAGAAAAATGACGTCTCAGTCGTCATCTTCCTCCCAAGAAAACGGCTACGTTTTGACTGGCGTTCGGTGGGGGTGCTTGCAACTGCAAAAGCTACAAAGACTCAAACATACAACCCCCCCCCCCCCCTTCTTCTTTCCTTTTTTTCTCCCAAAGAGAGGAACATAAAGGAAGCGAAACGCTTGAGAGAAGTATGTTTCTGCCCCGCGGCGATTATAGTCCTTCCGAGGTGATGCTGTTAGT
>JAZHYW010040449.1:0-13714 GCA_037355805.1 Ixodes ricinus | reverse complement strand
AAAAAGCGACGTGACGTCAGTGTATCACTTGTCCTCGGGGTGTCGCATGACACCCCGGCTCGACACCGTGATGTCATGTCACGTGTTAGGACAACCTAAACCTGTGACGGCAATTTTCCCTCTAAATTTAGCGGCGAAATTGTATATCGCGCCACGTGACCTCGGGTCACGTGATGACCGCGACGTCACGGTTTCCTGCAGGTGTCACGTGATTCAGTGACGAGACATGGCGTCAGTTTACCCGCTAAATTTAGCGGGGAAGTTCCCTTCCACTCCTCAAAAGGACTGCTTAAGCCTGAGTCACATGGTGCGATTTTACTTGCGATATCAGCCAGTTGCGGCGCCGCTCGTGCTGCAAAAAATTCCTGGGGAAGCTGCGGTGCCCGACGTCGCAGCTGCTGAATTCGCAACCAAAATCGCACCATGCGAATCGGGCTTGAGTTCTTCTGAACAACTCTAAACTATCGCACCACCGGGCCATTTCATACTGATGATGCCACCCGGATAGGTGGCGAAACGTCTGTGTTGTTGTTATATTTTGTGTTGTTGTGTTAAGCCAGTGTAAACTTATTTCATTATCGCATTTCAATACTGCATTCCATGCATTGTAGGACTTTGTAAAGAAAAGGTCGCCGGTATTTCGTTTCTCTGTATCACGAAGCGACATGAACTCGAACCATCACCGTGGAATCCAGTGCTCGAGCACGCACGTTCCACAAGGACGTTCCATGCTGCCAGGAGAGTAGAGGGGGAGGGACGACACATCGAGCTGATCACGCACCCTGCGGGAAACAAATGGGCGCTCGAAAACAAACCGATCCTCCTCCTCCCCGCCAATGAACCTGCCGGTGCGTTCTCCGACAAGCGAAGGAGAAGCCACCACCGCTAACCTTGGATTAGCGAGAGAATTAAAAAAAAAAAGAAAAGCCACCAGATACTCCGGGCACGCCGGCAGCCTCAGCAGACCCTCCTCGTCTTTGAAAAAAACACAAGGTTTTTCTGGGTGGAAAGACAACGCCGACGACGCCGACTAAAATAATAGCACTAAAGAAAGGCACCCATTCTTCGGGAGAGATACAGACGACCTGCCGGCAATCTCTGGTGTATACCGAATTTAAAGAAAAACAGGCTGGTGAAAAAAGAAGGAAAACGCAAACAAACAGATGCAGTGCCTCGTAAACGAAGCGGCGGAGGGGATTGGATGGTGCGTCCTTCGACGAAGGCTCTTCGATGAGGGAATCTTTTCCTGTCGTTGTTTTTGTTTCGGTTTTAGTCTCTAAAGCAGAATGACTAAAGAAAAAAAAATACAGCATCCCCTTTTGTCTGCTTCGTGCCGGTTGTGGCGAATTCCAGAGGCCATTACAGATTAAAGAAGAAAATAAAAATAGAGACGAGCGTCGTGCGGCAGCGCCATCTATCGGTTGACTGCGGGGACAATTTACAGGGGTGGCTCGGAGGTCGAGTCGCTTTTATTGGAAGGTGGGGGAAGGGGGGGGGGCACGCTGTAGAGAAGACAGAGCCGCTGGCCAGCGGGTGACAATCCTCCATCCCCTCGGGCGCTCGCTCCTTCGATAAGCACCACTGTGTGTCCCGCGCAAGAATGCTGGTGCCGCCGCCACCGAAGACAGAAATGTCGTCCTGCCGGTTTTTCTCTGTTTTCTTTCTTTTTGTGCCTGTTTGGTTTCGTCTTCTCGAGCTGTGTAGCTTGCTTTGGTCGCTTGAGTTCGTCGTGGTTGCTTTGTTCCGATTTATCGTCGGAACGTGCTCGGATTTCCCGATCAGTGCACGCGCGCGCATCGAAGAGGGACCCTCGAGATGCATCGGCCGGCGCTTTCCTTCGGTCGCTGGCGTCGGCGAACTGTTCTCTCTGTCTTTGGTACTGGGATAAGATTTTTTTCTTTTCTATGTGGGGTGTTCAGCTTACGAAGAGGTTCGGGTAGGGGGAGGGCAGGGCCTTTTCGATTCTTCGGCTATCGCGGTTTGGGGGCGGCGGGTGACCTTGGCCAGCCCGATAGGAAGCCAGGCTGTTATTGTACTTTTTGTGGTACTTGTGTGAGTCTTCGGGAATCTTCGCGTGTGCCTCTCAGACTGAAGGGATTAGGCAAGGTGGGGGCAATGGGCGGAAAGCTGTGGGCGGCTCGGACTCTCTCTTTTGTTCTGTTTTTTTTCTCTTCTTGTGTCAGTTAGTTTCACCTGCATGCGGCCGGAATCTCGCTTATCGGTGGGAACCTTCTGTTTTTCGTAGGAGTACTGAGGAGCTGGGAGAGGGAGTGTAAAATATCGACGATGCGTGACGCAGTTGTTATTGGCGGCTAACATTTCACTCTGAAGTGCAATGCAGCGGATTTCTTGGTTCTCGTTTTCGTTTAGTAATTGTTGCTCGGGGGCTCTCGGTTTCCTCGCAAGAACTATATCGCCCTCGTGTGGGGAACATTTTTCCTCACCGGATTCTCGTAGTTTCTAACAAAACTACAAAGCTTGTTGAGTCGTGCGGCATCGTGGAATCGAGTATATACATATATATATATATATATATATATATATATATATATATATATATATATATATATATATATATATATATATATTGCAAAGGCTTTAAAACAAACAGAAAAGACAAAAAACAAACAAACATGCAGCATGGCATACACAATAGAGGCCACTCCTGTTTGCTATCGGCAACTTTATGACGTTCGGTGTTTGATGATGCGGTGTTCAGTGACGCGGTGTTTGACGAAAATGACATTCCATTGAACTTCCGCGCAGTGGTAAATGCCTACAGATGCGCCCCAAATTTCTCCTCAAACTTCTTTTTTTAATGGGACTTTGTAGTAGTTGGCTGCACCTGTTGTTCTGCAGAGGGCGTTTACAGCCTTGCCCGTTATTGTACTTAGTGGCAGAATTTAAAAAAAATGCAGGTCGTAGTTTAATACAATCAGTCATTTTGTTTTGTGAATCGTTCTTCGGAGTGTATCTCTTGACTAATGTCTCAAACTCATCGACTGTAGAGCGACCATGAGGTGCTCGGGCAGTGACTATATTTACTGTCCCGATCTCAACGCACCACCTTCGGCGAGAATTACCCTTGTCTGTCAGAGGCCTATCGACGTTTTAGTGAGCCATACAGCGCACTTTCCTGTATGTATTTATTACCGTTTAGAAGATAGGAAGAAAAGCCCCCGCTGGTCTGTCATCGTTGTTTCCGATGTAATCTGCGATCTCTTTACGTGGACAGGCCTCTCTGCATTCCCGTCGTGCTTCGCCGAGCATTCCGGCGTCGCTTGCCAATGCGCCACTCGAAATTCTCGCTTTGCTGGGGATCGCACTGGCGTAATGGGGACGCAGTCGCTCGCGCGCAGAATGGACGACTGGTGGTTATCCCCTGGCATGAAATGTAATGCGAAAATGGCCATAACGACGCGATCGTATCGACGCGCGCGCGCTTTAGAACCGACGTCACTGGGACTTTAGATGCATAACTTCCTCGAAGCAGGCGGTTTGTTTCGTTGGATAAGCACTGTCGTCGTTCGGTGAAATCGGTTGTTTTGTAGGGGGCATTCCCTGTGGAGTTGTTCCCGACTGTGCAGCGATTCGGTTGTTCATCTTCTTCCACCATGCGCGCAGTCAGGTGGGCAACATGAAAGAGAAAACAACTCTTTGTTGAGTCGCGAGCCGAACGAGTTTATGGTCACTGTGAGCTTAAGGGAAAATGGTGCTACCATAGCTGCATTGGACATGTTCGCGAGGGACGTTTGTCGAACGTTTGTCCGGTGGGAACAGGTAATCGAGGGCTTCCCACTACTTGATATGACGACTATTTAGAGAGTTCATCGCTGCATCTGCTGACGCGCGCAGCGAATGAAGAAGCTGCCCAAATTTTGCACGTTGGAGCGAAATATCTTTTGGTTTCATACTGAATCGTGATTGAACCTAAAGGGAAACTGGAGCGGTTCTGGTGTTTGAGGAAAAACCAAACACTTAAATAGGTTTGTGTTGTCCTTATATCTCGTATTGATGCACCAAGTAGCACTTCCAAAACAGCGCTGAAACCCCGCTTTCCCGGCGCGTTTGGTGGGTGGAAAGAATATTGACGTATTATACAAAGATCTCAAGATATCCGCACCTTCCGTAATCCTTACCCGAGCAATCAAAAACGCCGCAAGCGTTCCTTCACAAGCGAAAAGCAAGGCAGTTGAAACCTCTAGTATAACGTCACACCCAGCGTTTTTTTCTTCTTCAATTCTTTTGTTTTTATTGATGCGTTCGGGTCAAACGCTCGGGATATTCAAATTTAAAGGGCGAATATACGGTATAAAATTCACCTCTAACTATTTTTTTTATGAAGTAAAATTGTGTTGTTTGGATGTTTCGACAGTCTTGAAGTTAGCACGCGTCTCAGCGGGTTCGTTTTAACTGTAGTTCATCATAGGGTGAGATGGGGCGAAGGTATTTCCACATCTCTGTCCACAAACAAAAACAAAACGAGGAGACTGTTAACCCGTGAACCACGCCCTTCTTTGACGGCGCATCCTCGCGCCGCGCGTCCTTATCTCGAGTGCGGCTCTCTTATCTCACCTTGCTCGAACGCGAGTAGACCCAACCTGGCCCTTCGATCACGGAGATAACTTCTTTCGCTCGGGGAAACTGCAGAGGCGTCGACGAGAAGCAGCTTCTTGAACAGTGCTCGGCGTCCCTCGGTTCTCCCGTTGGCTTGTTTGTCGAGAGGTCGATTTTGCGATATCCCTGCGCCATCCTATAGCTCGGACGCTCCCTCGTCATTGACGCTTTATATCGCCTGAAAATTTATGACGCGCTCCGCGCTTCGACGACGAAACCCTGTTGAATTGCTGCTTCTATACCGTTTTTAGTCGTCCCGTAACGAACTGTTTGAGTTTGTATCTTGCGAAGATCTCCTCGTGACTGAGCTCTACTTTTCGTCGTGTACAGTATTTCTGTAAGCCATGAGCGCGGATTTGAAGGTGAGGCAGCGCTGATTGCTGCGGCTCTATTCAAGGGCTAGTACTTATTTATTTATTGGGCCCTAAGGCGCAGCAGGAAATATGGCAATAATGCGCCATCTACGAAAGGAAGTTCGCCGGTAACAGCAGCGCTTGGCGATGATGCCGTGGGACGTGATTGCTGCGTTCTCTATTTGGTGAATGATTAACTTGACGATGAGGATTTTGCTTGCGGCTACCTCGCAATTATAAAATGGCTGATGTTGGATGTCTGATCCAAAAAGGATTGGTTACTTATCAACAATTTAGTCGAGCACGCTCGTTACTTTACGACCTTGCACGTATACCGATCATTTTTATGATTGGCATTTCTAAGATTTGCATAGCCATTTCGTTTTTTTTTCTCTTTTCTTTTGATCATTACCATAGCTTCGGTGAGATACCCATATCATTCTTTCAGGTACCGCTGTCGTATAGCCTCTTGTAATGAACATCCATACATACTACAATTAATCACTCTACCCAACGAGAACTGTACAATACACCTAAGAAATGCCTGCGCGTCTACTTGCCCGCAAAACACTCGAAGAGCCAATCTCTGCAATCTACAAAATCAGCTCAGCGAATGATGAGGCGGAACATCTGTTTACCCAAAACACTAAGTTTGCGCTGTGTCATTACGGCATGCAAAGCGTCTTGCCTGCATTCCGTAATATGCCACAGCGCACACTTCGTTTTTAGGTCTGAACAGATGTTCCGCCTCATCATCCGCTGAGCCGATTTCGTAGATCGCAGAGATTGGCTCTTTGAGTGTTTTGCGGGTAAGCAGACGCGCTGGCATTTCTGGAGTATACAATCAAAAACGAGAAAGAACATTGCTATAAATACGGAAATCATCGAATTTCGGCGACCCACAGAGTAACACCTCAGATCCCAGCCTCTAAAACTAATAAATCCCCACCTTTATTTTATGGAGGTCGGAGATATGTCGTTGTCGCGAAGTAGACGAGATCGAAACACGACAACGGTGAATTGTGAATTCCCCAATATTCCGTCATTTCTAGTTCGCGCTACATGGGTCCCTGTTCCACCTCGGCGGCTTCGTGGAACACCCTGGGTTTGGGACGCGATGCAGCCTTCAGTCCCCCGGCAGCACACTCAAGGATCGCAATAACGCCAGGTAGAAAAAAAGAAAAAGAAAGACCGAAGGAGAGAAAGAGAGAGAGAGAGAGAGAGAAAGCTGTCAGCGGATATGATCGGCGACGCGGAAGAGAACGTATATATCGAGTCGCCGTGTCCGCGGTTTTCTCGCGTCTCGCGCGATTCTTTCTTGGCTCATTGCTCCTGACGGCTTCGTTCGTCCTCCTATTGCAAAACGGCGCTTAGCTTTGTCTCTTTCTTTCTCTTCTCTCCCGAAAAGGGGGCGGGGGCGACAGGCGAGCAATGGGTGTCCGGCCGGCGTGAAATGCAAGCCCGATTTAGCGTGAGAGAACTGGTCGTGAACGCCACAGGCCGGTGTCAGTTTTATTGTTATTATTTTTTTTTTGCACATGTGATTGCGATGTGGGGAGGGAGGGGAGAAGAGGGTAAGAAAGAGATTGATACTGCCTTTATATAACGCAGGCCATTCTCCTTGCTTAGCTTGGTCAAAACCTGCCTTGGTGGCGAAAATGACACCGTCGTTTCAGCTATCTTTTGTCCTTTACTAATAAAATCTAGGTATCATGTCTAGTGGGACTAGTCACAGCGAATAATTTTGCTCTTTGTGGTATGGTGTAAATGTGCAGTATAAATTAGCTTTGTGCAGTTTTTCAGAAAAATGAATAAAATTACCAACCAAATCCTATAATATGGTCCCGAGACGTTTCAAAACCGGCTCGGTTTTTTTCTTCAGGGGCGACTATTTACAGACAGGGGACCGCAGCTTTGTCTCCTTCTGCGGTGATGGTCTCTTTTTTTCAATTCTTTGTCAGGTGGATTAGTCCGTTCGTGTAGAGCGATGGTAATGTGCCAGTGAACCTATTGACATTTCCTGATGTTGTTCGGATGTGCCATGTCTCTAAGAAAAAGCCGCTGGCGGAAGTTCGTCTCAACATTTATGGTCCGGGGGTTTGCGAAGTCGATGCGATGGTCATTGTTCTCACAGTGCTCAGAAACAGCGCTGCGCTCGTGGCCGAATTTTCTCACCTCGCCTTTGTTGTCGAATTCTTTCTGGGAGGTTCTTCGTTTCGCCGATGTAGGTGGCGAAAAGAGTGAGAGCTAAACGACGGCTGTCTTCACCACGTATACGGTGAAGACAGCAGTTCCCCACTTTCCTTTGTTTTGTATGTATGTTCCCAGAAAGAATTCAAACACAAAAACGACGTGCGAAAATTCGACCGTGAGCGCAGCGCCGTTGCAAACCACTGTGAGGACAACACCCATTCCATCGACTTCGCAAAAAAAAAAAAAGAGAGAGAAAACTGTTTGCGGAAAGTAAATGTTAAAAGTTAACTTCCGCCAACGTTTTTTTTTTATTTTTGAGTCACGGTATATCCAAACAACACCAGGAAATGTGAATAGGTGCACTGGCACATTACCATCATTCTACGTGAACGGACCAAGTCACCTGACAAAGAAATAAAAACGAAGAGACCATCACCGCAGATGAAGACGAAGCTCCTCTCTGTAAATGGTCGCCCCCGAAGAAAAAATCGAGCCGGTTTTGAAACGTTGGGACCTAATGATAAAATTTGGTCGGTGATTTTATTCAATTTTCTAAGTTTTGCCCCAACCCGGCAGACCCCTGCCGAGCTGTTTACGTAAAAATGAACTTTCTCCGTATGGTATGGCTTGTGTATATAAGCCACAGTCCCACTGCCCCATGCATCATACAAAAGCGAATGTTTTCGCCGCAGACATGCATGACAGAACCGTCACACTCTTCTTCATACCCGCATAAAGCCGCTGTCCCAGTGCTAATACACAAAAGGCAGTCTGCAGACATGCTCTAAGCATGGATGAAGCCAACATGCATGGAGCTTCCTGATGTATGTTCGCAGAAAATGGAACCCCTTCCGAAAGTGCGCGCCATTCCCTGTCCGCCATTGTTCGGGCCCGAGCCATGGCGACTGCCAGTGTTGCTCGATCGATTTCTGAGAAGTGTCTATTCTATCATTATGTCTGCTGTAAACACCATGTCTCTTTTTTTTTTTTTAAGGATGTATATGAGTAGTGTGATTGCGAGCCCTAGAGGTATGAAGTAGCTGCGTCTCTATATATGTACCCATTTTGCGAGTCGTGTACAGCCAACACCACCTATACTTCGTTTCAGCTTCTGTCCAAGCGCGGCCGATGTTATGACCCGAAGGGCCAATCAAAGATCGCAAAAAGCGCAGCGTCATGGCGTGCAGACGGCGGAGGAGCGCGCACAGAGAAACGGCGAATACCGGCTGGTCCTATCAACTGCAGAGAGCACGCCATGACGTTGTGCCTCTTTCGCTGTTTGATTGGCCCTTCGGCTCATAACATCGGCCGCGCTCGGACCGAAGCTGAAACGAAGTATAGATGAGCAGAAGGCCTCCGCACCGTCATCACAGTCAGACCGATCGAGGCCCGAGATTGGGCACGAGTGTTGCGTCAGTGTTCGGCCGGGGCTCGTGTCCAATCAGCGTGTCGAAGGTCGGACTCGGGACCAATAGCCGAGTTAGCGCGATCCGACTGCGATGACGTTTCATGAAAGGAGAGGAGGCGATGCGGAGGCTTTGATTATTCCTGGAGGTGTTGGTACAGCGCTCTCAAAGGCACAGCAGGTATGTCACTCCCGTGTCTCGCAGCGCACTGCATAAAGTCCTCGCGATTCTGGACCACCAGGATATGGCTGCAATAAGGGTGAATTAACACTCACTCAAACAAATCTTCAATGCGTCTCTTTTTTTGTATTTTGTTTTGTTGTTATTTGTGGTGTTACTGGACAAATTTCTATTAGACTTTTGCCCCTTCGTTTCTGCGTTATCTGTCGGCTTTCTCTGTGCAGACTGCAGCTTTTTTTATATTAGAAGACTAATTTTAATTAGAAGACCCCGCTTCCAACCTCGTTGTCTCGTGCGCGCTGCGACATAATTGGTTAATTGGGTGTCGATAATGTCACCTTTCCGCCAGACAGAGTGATGTCCTAGTGCGATTACACCGGGTCTATCGAGATTTCACTTGAAATTAATAAAAAAAGAACGAGGCATTTAAGTACTCACTTAATGATAGCCCCAGGGTTGTACTTGATGTTCAGTTGATATAGCAGCATTTCTTCAGCTGTCATCTTTCTCCCAAGCGTTTCTGGGTCTTCAAAATGTGGCATACATAGCGCAGTGGTTATTATAACACTTAGATAGGTAGCCGTTAGATAGATGTATGCATATCAGTTCCGATATTGCATAAATTTCGAGCGAAGATTATATTCGAAACAAAGATGCCAGTCCTTGTTTTTTCGCTTTATCATTTAAAATACTGTAGCGGATGTAATCAGCTAAAATTGATAGAACATTAAGGTTTTGACCGTTTTTTTTATGGCTTTATGTTTTCGGTTATTATGGAAGTTCCTCACCAGTTCGCCTGTGTTTTTGCCCTTTCTTAGAACACTGAAGTTGACGCGCACGCGCTTTTCCCCTGTTAGCTGTTCTTTTTGTTTTGTTTATTTAGACACTTTTTTTTTAAACTTGGCTGAGTCTTCGTAACACGGGTGAAATGCGTGTTTCCATGCAAGTCACATTTCTGACAAAGAAAGCATAGATAACAAAAGAAAATGCAAAAAAGAAAATCACTCACAACCCTATGTTTGAAAGTTGTAACGCAGCGAGGAAACGTGTGGCCCGCGTCCCGATGTTTCTGACGTTCCATCAAAGTTTGTTCGTTTCGGCGGCGTCCGCTCTCTCTCTCTCTCTCTCCTCTGTCGACTATTTTTGAGTCCCTGAGAGAAGTCGGTGAGCACCGAGTACAAACAAGTACAAAACTGCGAACAAATAGGAATAAAAAGCAAATATAAAGAGAGAGAGAGAGAGAGAGGAGAGGAAAGAGGAGGAGTGAGAGGAGGAGGTGGGGGGGGTCAGCAGCGCGGTGTCAGTCAGTCAAGTCAGTCCGCGGCGGCAACTTACTAACAGCCTCCCTCCCCTTACGGCCGCCGCGCACAGATGTTTTCCCTACGTTATTTCGGATGTCGAGCCCGTGTTAATGGAGCGTCGCTCCTCCGAGAGCCCGGAGCGTGCGGGGGTGGCGCCTTGTTACCCCGATGTTTGAACCCCGGGCGACGGAGGCAGCATGCAATTCCCCGACTGATACGCCGGCCTCCCCCGCGGGCCCTGCACTCGCTCTCGGGAAGCTTATTGGCCACGTCGAATTTATCTCGCTTTCTCGCGATAGCTGTACGGCGTGATTGATTCCTTTTAACGACAGAAAGGCCGAGACGTTGGCACGGGCACGTTAAACGCTCCAAGCGTGGCAAGCCGGAGTGCGCTAGCTACATTGTTCGTCCAAAGTCGCAGTCCGACTTCTAGTACGTCATACAAAGATAGTCTTCGGACGCTCTTTGATGTGTGTATCTTCCTAGCTCAACCGCTTTGCGCTACACTCGCTTACTTTTCACCTTTCTAAACATTTTTCTAGTTATTAGATGTGCTCGCGGTGTATTCTGTCTCCCATTTTATGAAGTCCGCGCGAAATGTTCCGGAATTGCCATGTAGCTTTGCCTACCCCGTGTTTCTATGACGATGACTCTGATATGTAAACGAAAAACCATACAAACATGCTCCCTCCCTTTCAAAAACAAAAAAAAGGACAATTGTAAGTGTTACTTTGAAGGTCTGTTCAAACTTCGATAGCTGACGAAATGTTGACTAGCCTCTCGTTGCGAAACTTCTGCTGGCAACCATGTCTCTCCGTCTTCGGCTCGTCGCTCCTGCAGGGTGGCAGCGTGTAATCGATTGGCCTCCGCGATGCTTCTGAACGAATGTCTGCTTGGGGCCGATAAAATGTATCACTTCTCGCTCGCCGTCCAGCAGGAAGACGAAGCTCATCGCGCGTGTGTTCTGGCCATTCCCATCTTGATTTTATTTCGACGCGCTTCTGGGGAGTGAAATTGTAGCTTGCATCACGCAGTGGCTGCTCGTGTAGCCTGTTGCAACATAAGATGGGCGGGAGATGCTCCGTTACCACATTCCTGGAGAACAAAAAAACATCAAGAAACAAACAAAACAACTCGCTAGATTCAGAAAAAAACGTACCGTTTCCCTGGCATCACAGATTAGGACAATGGCTGTACAATTGATTGATTAACCTATCAATTAATCTATTAATGTTCTTAACCAGTTAAATCTTGACAAACAAAAAAAAATGCAGCGTTTTCACTACGCAGATGTGAAAGTATACATACACCACATTATATGTGATATCTGGCCCAGAATAAATTGTAGGGACGAGATTTGTAACTCGAAGCAAGTGTAGGAGGTTTGTTTTGGTCACTTAATGACCGAGCGACTTTCTGTTAAAGTTCTCTGCTGAAGTAATAATCTGCCAGTGTGAATGTCTTTGGACATTCACACTTTGTTTTATAACTGTTCTCAACTACACATCGAGGTTGATTTATAATCGAAATCTTACATTAATGGCGCCGTTTATTACATATTCAGCATATTAAAAAAAATTGCCGACTTAAAGAAAAGCAATTATGCATGAAAAAGAACGACACCGAATAATCAATTAAAGGGTGGAAATTAATCCGGTTAAAAAAAAATTTAATCAACGCCCACTTTAGCAGAGCGTAAACAGGTTATTTTATAACAATTTATACAACTTCCTGCAATTTAAATTGACTATTTTATCGAACTGTCAAATCGGTGATGTTTTGGCAATTGCCACTGAGCAGTGGTTTACCAGAAGACGACCTGGCACACGAGTCCTCTTTTGTGTAAATTAAGAACTCTCGCAGTCTCTCTTCTTTTTCTTTTCAGTGTGTTGTGTCAGACTCCATGTCGCTTGTTGTTGTGTACACGCGGCTGAGAGAGTCCGGACACCTTCAGGATGTCCTCGCACGTTTGTTCACACAATTAAACGGCTTGCATTGTCTATCAACTGGCGCCATCCAAACGGGCCTGCAGCTCTGCTTCAATCTCGTCAAAGTTTAGTGCCGCCAGATTTCGGATTATGTATGAATCAATTATGTCTCTGTCTTCGAAGGGCACTGTTGCAAAGAGCGCGTGTATGAGGCGGTGGTCGCAATGCTGCTCTAACCACGCGATCAACCTATTTCTGTGTGAAGAAAGATAACTTGGTGATTCGCAAGGAACAACCTAAAGGAAAGACACCTGGTTACTCATATCTAATATCTTTTTCGTGGCGTTCAAGTTCTGTTTACTCGTGCCCTAGCGATATACGTCGCGATATGTCGGAACAGCATCCAAACGACGTGTGGCCACTACCGCGTGGTGGTAGCGGCCCATCCACCTGCATGGTGATGGGCTGTACTCACACAACCAGACGCCACAAGTGACGAGGGGACGCGATTTCCAAGACAGAACCAGCAAACCTGTAGCGCCCATGGATAGCGTCCGATATGAAAACACGCTGCGCGCGCGCGCCGAGGAAATTATATTGAAGCCTTCCTCCTTCCAGAACACCTTTCCTCCCTCATCTTCGATCGGAGCCTCCCCCTCCTCCCTATCCCGCTCTCCTGTCCGATTTCTCCGGCTGGAGGTCAAGCGGACGACCATTTTGTTTTGGCCCCCCCGGGGCCCGTAAATATATGGCGGCAGGTTGCAGCCCGGGCATAACAATGGCTTCACCGATCCTCGTGAAGCACGAAATGCATGGCTTCCTCCTCTCTCCTTCTCTGGCTGCCTAGCGACTCGCTGTAACAGCACCAGCCGCCTCGGGGCACCCGCGGCGACGTCGACCGGTTCTTGAGAGCGTCTCCCTCTGCGCCCGCTGCTTCCTCGGAGACAAGAGCTTTCGATAAGAACAGAAGAGAACACGCATCACACAGGACCACCACCACACTACACAGACACATACACTACCACCACCACCACACGTACACAGGCAGACACAGAGACACATACGCACATTTACACATACACAGACATGCACACGCACACACATGCGCGCACACAGATACAGACACAATGAGGCAGAGGAGCCAAAACGAGCAGAAATGCGAGACAAAACCTTACGTGCCTTCCATTTCGGAACCGTTCCAAGCGGGGAAGTGCACGACGAGTGTGTGCTTTGGGTCCCTGGCAGCCAGTGAACGAGCCGAGCCGCAAGGCGCGCAAGTACAAAGGGCGTCCATCAATTGGCGTGTAGCGAGGCTATTGCTCCTCGGGAGCTTCCCTCCCACCGTTTTCCACGAACACGGTGACCAAACTAGCGCGTATTTCGAGGACTACTTCCATTCCGTTTCTCTCTAGTATAAGTTTTTTTTTACATGTACATTTTCGTATTTCTTTGTTTTCCCGGCAAAAACGATGCGAGGGCAGTTTTGCATCCGGACTCTTCGACAGAGCAAGAAAATGACGTTTGAGTCGTCATCTTCCTCCCAAGAAAACGACTACGTTTTGCTGGTTCGGTGGGGGTGCTTGCAACTGCAAGACTACAAAGACTCAAACATACAACCCCCCCCCCTTCTTCTTCTCCTTTTTTCTCCCAAAGAGAGGAAATAAAGGGAAGGAAACGTTTGAGAAGTATGCCTTCCCCGCGGCGATTATAGTCCTTTGAGGTGATGCTGTTAGTTC
>JAZHYW010040448.1:0-24893 GCA_037355805.1 Ixodes ricinus | reverse complement strand
TATACCGCGTTTCACCTTACCACGTGGTATGCTATACAAGCACTATCGAAGTCAATGCACTATGCGTGCGTCACGTGACCTTTAGGAAGGCCAATCGCGAGCGATGCGTCAATCGTTACGCACTTCACAGCGCTGGACTGGCCGAGGACGCCCCGCGACGCCCGCTATGGCACGTCGATAGGTGAAACGCAAAGTTATCGTTTTACTTCTGAAAAGTTGCGGTGCCGACAGAAAGTTTCGTTATTTTTCCCTCTTATTTTCGCGAATTAACTCCTCCGCATTGTTTTGTTCTATTTCGTCTCCAAATGCCGCACACCGTAATAAAATATATATATATATATATATATATATATATATATATATATATATATATATATATATATATATATATTCTTGTCTTTCGTGTTGTTGTTTTTTCCGGAATGGAAGCCTAAAGACGACACCTACATTTTAAAACAACACCGAAAATACACACCCACACACACAAAAAAAAAAAAAATGTATATATATATATATATATATATATATATATATATATTTTTTTTTTTTTTTGTGTGTGTGTGGGTGGTATTTTTCGGTGTTGTTTTAAATGTAGGTGTCGTCTTTAGGCTCTCCATTCCGGAAAAAACAACAACACGAAAGACAAGAATATTGCTATACATTGTGATGTCGTCACAGTGTCGCTGTCGAGCCTCCTGTTCTGCGTCTGAGCTCGCTCGTGACGTCATGGGGATTTCTATGCCGAGGGACTGCGATGCTGTCCACACAATTCGTCACGGTGTCACTACCAAACGTCCTAGTCTTCTTCGGACCTCCCCCGTGACCTCGCAGGGACTGTTACACTCTCCACACAATTCGTTTATAATAAAATTGAGTGTTTTCAGAGCTTATTTCTCGTGAAATATGAAAGGGTGTTTTTCCGAGTTTACATTTGCCGAAAATTCGGAATTTATAAGAGTTTATTTTTATTAGATTTCCGATTCGCAGGAAGATGGAGCTTAATTTTGCTAAGTTAGCATATTTTTAAGATTAAAAATAAAGAAAAAAATGTGGTAATTATACTTCGTTTCAGCTTGGGTCCAGACGCAGCCGATGCTACTAGCACGAGCGTGTGGCCCTGAACAGTGCCTGTACTGCACGAGCGCGCGTGCTTGGCAGGGACGCCCGAAGCCCGGAGCTCGCGCTTGTAGCATCGGCTGCGTCTGGACCCAAGCTGAAACGAAGTATAGAAAACACCCTGCCCTAAATTTATAAGAACTTATCTGCACGAAATGACATTGGCGCCCTTGCCATTGGTAATACTGACTGTCCCACTACAAAACTTTGAAAAAAATACGCCTAAAATCACTTAACTTTTTTACGTACTGGCTGGAAAGTTCGTTCTCTTCTCACCCTATCCTACCGCTTCTCCCTGCAGCTACGCGGGTAAGAGTTCACAGCTTTCACAGTTGTCAAATCACAACCCCACCTTCCTCCAAGAAGTTGAAACTGGAAACCAAAACAGTGACCTTTGTCGTGAACGAGAATTACAATGTCCTGTTGTCCTGCACAAACCCTGACGGCATAAGCGGTGGACCTTCTTTTGTCAATATTACTATATATGGAAGGAGTCCGGGGAAAAATAAATAAATTGGGTTGTGTGTATGTGTATACAGCCTAGAAACTGGTCTGCCTCAACGGACGACTTGTCTCTCAGCTGTAGATGAGCAATTTAGCCAGTGCAGTACTCAACCGCTGGCCTGGGGTCTTCAACGTGCACCACGCAGTAGCGCTACACGATTGCACGTCAGTACGATGCTCATCCAGATCGAAACGAGCAGGGGAATGAACCCAGCATTCCTGGCTTCTGTAGCGCAAACTTTCGCTCCACGTGCTCCGAGCTCGTTTGCGCTAGAGCACTCGGCCACCGATCCCCCATAAATCTGGAGAGACCTTTCCAGAGAGACCACTGACCCTGTGTTCTGACCAAATTTAATCGTAGAATACTGACATTTTTGTCTCTTTTTCGTCTATCGTGGCTTTCAAATTCGAAATTTGTTCGGTAAAATCCGAACTGAAAAAAAATTTTACCAGCGAAAGCAGTTTTGGATTCTACCCGATTTATCCGAAAACAGGGAACCCTAGTTATAAGCGAGACGAAGTCCCGATGAAGTCTCGAGTCGACTTGGAAAGAACGAGAGAAAGGATAGCAAATATGCCGATAAAAAGTTAGAAGTAAACGCCCAAAGAAGGGTACCGAAACAGACATCCCAAAGCCCGCGATCGCGGAAGCGAGTGAGCAGCGTAGACACCACAAAGAGACGAAGAGACACAAACACAAAAAAGGGAGGAAGCGTGAGAGAAGAGACGCTTGCCCGTATCCTGAATTACGGCCGGCATCTTTCGGCACGGCACGCGGGACAGCGTTCCCGCCCCGCCGATCCGTCCACGCTTTTTCTGGGTCGCCGCATCGCCGCGGGGGCCGATCCCGCCGTCTCCGAACGCATGCGCGCCGGCAAACAATGGAGAGATCGAAGAACAATGCTTCGACCTTCCAGCTGGAATCCATCTTCGAACGCGGCAGCCGCTGCTGGCGGCGACGGCAGCCTCCGCGCCTTTCCGTCTTATCATTACGCGCCACTCGTTTCCTTCGTGGCTGAGGATTCTTTCTTTTAATTTTATTTTGCGTATCGAAGCGAGCACGTCATGCGAACCGTCTCGGCTTTCGTGCGTGCGCGAAGGAGCGGTACGATAATTGTTTACCCGAGGAAATGGCCGAGACAGCCGCCAAGCCGAGCACCTGAGTGATTAGGAGAAGGCCGGGACTCTGTGAATGTATGTAGAGCATGCAGCAGCGCGCGCTACGCGATCGCGCGTTGCTTCTTACACTGTACACCAAGGATGAAAAAGAGAATAACCTAAACGAAAGTAAAGAACAAAACAAGACAGTTGAGCCGAGTGTAAAATAAGGACGCATATAGTGGCCATGCTTAGATTTACACTGTGACACTGATCACTGCGCACTATTTATTCCACAGTGGGGTTTCTTACACTGCCGATATGTATTTTGTGTCCTTCTCTAACTCGCGTGAGGTGAGCCAGTGACGCGGAAGACGGCCGGGATTATGCCGGTCTTTGAGCGGTCTCGATGCGATCAGGCGGTCAGGTTTTCACCGTAAACTTCCATGCCAGTTTGGTCGAGGCCTTGTTGTCGAATTTACTCTATCTATATCTTTTTTCCTTTTGTTCGATATCCCTCGAAGATGCAAACAATGCCTTGCCTTGGACAGAATATTTCGCTGCGATTGCCGTTATAGGAACCTCCCAGCTGCATTCGCGGCTTCGGCGTTGTGCCAGGCAGAAATCTCCATTTCACGTGCTCTCTCCTGTGCACCGGCCCGTGACGCCAGGCAAAGCGTTTCGCATTTGGCTCCTGCCAGGCAGCAGTGTCTTCTACCTCTACGCTCTTCGTAGGACACTAAAGTCATTGGCTCCTGAAAAGTAGTACCGTTGCCTTCTCTGCCTACTAGCAGGACACAAACAAATACTGACATACAAACGACAAATCATCGCAAGGTAATTGGCTGATCTGTCTCAGTTGCCATGGCGATCGACATTTTGACCGATTAAAATCTTCGAAGCTTCTAAAGGGTCACTTTGAACCAGTCGCGCCAAGGTTGTTACGGAACATTATCGTATACTGAAAGCGTTCCTCGCCATAGGAGCGTCTTTGGCACTGGGCATGCAATCAAGTTATCAGTCGTGCTTATTTCCCCAGATCTATCACAATGATGTTGCTCTCCTTGCGTATTTGAAGACGGAAAATTATTTTTCAATGCCTCCATGAACCGACGCCGCATGTGGTGGCGGTACGAAGATGAATACGTTGGTTTTGTCGGTATGTGGATAGCAAAATCTATCGATAGGCCTGCTGCGTTGCCCAGGGGGCGCTGCGAAATAGACTTGTTAGGACTTGTTTTGGGTGGTACAAACTTGAGCGTCTCAGACTGCCACTACACGTAGACGTGCCTGCTCTGGTGCGGAATGCGAGATCACGAGGAAAATACAAAGAAACAACAAAAATTCGAACGCCGTCGAAGCACAGGTCAAAGCTAAGACCCTAAGAGCGTGAGCCAAGAGACGCCGTTTCACGCGTTCCAAAGTAAACAGGAAGAAAAAAAAAGCGTCTGGACGTCAGATGTTTTGACGTCACCACCCAGAGGTAAGAGACGCGTATCCCAGCGGTGGTGGCGTGCATCTGGTACTTTCGATTGTCTTGCGGCGTTGAATCTAGCCGATTTCGGACGTCAAAAGGTGTTGTTCCGTTCTTCACCACTACAGAGAAAGATAAAAGCTCAGCGAAGTGCCATAGTAGTGCGAGGCCCAGTCAGGTGAGCTTGTACTACCCAAAATGAGGGTGCCACAGTTTGTTCAAAGCTTCAGCGCAGGAGGCCTATACAAGAAACGTCTCCCTAAAGGTATGCGGAGCGCAGTTTGTCTGCTTCTGCGCAAGGCTAGCAGTGACGTGAGAACGCCGAGCTCTGATTGGCTCCGATTGGAAGGATAGTGGGTAGACCGCAAGGAAGGTAGCATTGAGGCCTACCCACTATTCCTTCAATCAGAGCCAATCAGAGCTCGGCGTCTTCTGACGTCACCGCAACCCCTGCGCAAGAAGCAGACGAACTTGCGCTCCGCATGCCCGCCTCACCGGCGAATTTAGGTCGGCTCACAAAATGGCCACCATTTGGTGCTACCTTTCCAGAATCCGAGTTACTTTAGGGGACACCGCTATCACATTCCTCACAGTAGAACTTGATTAAGGATTACTATCAGACGTAGAGCAACCCACCACTGGTAGCGGCACCTGATTTGATTTATTAGGGTGTTTTAGTAGATCGTTCTCAAAGACCCGCTACCGCTACGGGCGCGCGCTTCAGAGCATGCATCGAAGTGACAGTGCGAGCTCCCGCTACAAATAGCGTGGCCTGAAATTACGACCTGCTAAAACTCTCTAGTCTTAGGCGGGGACGTTGACTCATGTATGCAGTGTGTTCTTTTTCCTACACACTTGAGTGACCACAAGACTGTTGCGTGCGTGATCGAGTAAGTAAACGGTGTATATGCATAAAAGTGGGTGTTTTACAACGCGCGATAACAACTATCACTGTCACTTCGCACACTGTGGTGAAAAGCTGCGGATTTTCACACAGTGCTACACTCGTCGTACGTATTCTAAATACAAGTTCAGAAGAAACAAGATAAAAAAAGAAAGAAAAGAAGATAGCATATAAACAACCCACACAGCCAAAGACACGCAGTGCATTCTGTGGTTCCGGACTTAATTCAAAGAAATGAGAGATCTCTTTGTTTTTTTTAGAGCGCAGCTCTTTAGCTGTTTGTTTCCGGGTTGAGCGGCGTCGCCGTCGCCGTAACCGCGCGTTGCATTATGGGACATTTCCCCATAATGACGTCACACGTGACGTCACAGGGTCACGAGGGTGACACCCGTGTGACGTCACCACCATGACGTCACACGGGCATACCCTCCCCTCCTCCTCCTCAAGAGCTGCGCTCTAATTCGGCGTTACGGAAAATTGTAAACGTTTTTCTATTTTGTTTGTCGAATGTTACTAAAGACAGCGCCAACATTTTTGCGAATTTAACCAAAGAGAGCACCAACTTCAAAGCCGCGCTCCTGAATGCATGGAAAGTACGCTTTGTTAGCGCACTAGTACTCTTTTTGATAACACGTTTGTCTCCACACCACGTTAGAGCAGCGTAATTAACCTCTGATCTAGCGCTCCCGCGAACCTTAATTATGGCAACGTTCACGGGCGTCCCCGAAACCATCGCTGCCAGACGGCGTTATTAACGCAAATTAATGGGTGTATTAGTAACGGCCCGCATGCAGTATGTTTATAACTTGAGCCTGCCTTACGTGAAAAGTCCTAGACGATATTTTCGGAGGCAGGTACTGTTTCCGGTTTGAGGGCATCGTTCCCAATGTATTCACATCGGATTTTTGTCATTTCTGTATGTTTAAAATGCGCGTGTTCCGTGAGTTGAAGCGGTATTAGTATTTTGTGTCACGCCTTTATCCGACGGAATAGGTATTAATTGAGATAAGAGCTCAAAGCAGGAACGTTATTGGCGTAACTAAAACTGAACTAAAAAAAGAAAAAAGATTGTGCAAGAATGTGTTTGAATTAGAAGAAAGACTCGAGAAATCAGCGTATAATGGAGCCCCTGAGGTGAAGTTTTCAGTGAAGAGCAAAGCGAAAAGAAAAAGTAGAATGCCATATTTGCGTCTGCAGTTTAAACCTGCTGATGCATTATGCTGGGAATATACATAGCTTGCACTGACGTCACTTGGTCAGACGTAATGGGGGCACATTGGAGGCTTAGCTTCCGCTGCGTTAACGGGACGCTTCTTTGGCACCAGGAAGGCGGGAGGACTAACGTCACGTGCAAGCCATGTTATGGGAAAGGTGCAGGAAAGCCGATCCTTCCGTTCAGTAGCTGTCACTCTAATATGAAAGCGACTATGATTAGGAACTTGGGCAACGCAGCTTTTTAACATTCATGCTGTCGCGTTTTCACATATTGGCCAGACATAAGCTATAGAAGCGAGGACATACTACCGCCTATCAAAAGTGAGCAGCGAAAAGCGGCGCGGACTGGCGACCGAAATGTGAAACGGAGCACAGGGTATTAAATGCACGCCGTTGAAGTTGCTATACTGTAGTCATTAGTAGGATGAGAACAGCAGAGAGGTCCACTTCGGGGTATCGTGCACTTCAAGCGTTCATGCGCGCGCACCCGAAGCACGACGGAAGGCAGCGATCGTGTGCTGGGGGCCGGGCATCCGAACGAGAGTGCTTGCAATTCTCATTCTGTGAGTGACTGTAAACCGTTACTGCTAAGGTCAGGGTGTTTCTTGTTGTTTTCCTTGGTTTTTGGCGCTTTGACAGGGGATCGAAGCCTAGCCGTCGCCGTCGTTTTCGAGCAAGCCTTCTTGCTTCCCAAAAACATACCACCGCCGCGACGTGCCCGACCCACGTGATTGATGAAGCGCAATCCAGACCACAGCGTGCGCACGTGCGCGCGTCCGTGCGCGTTTCTGGCTAAGTATCGCCGTCCAAAGTGCACCGCATTCGCCGCAACACACCAAGCCCAGTGCACCGACCCGGCCCACCATCGCGTCACTAATGACGCGTGCACTGTGTCGGGGTTCGGGGGCGCCGGACTCGCGGACGCGCGCGTAGCCCTAACTAGGCTTAGCTTCCGGACCGAGTAGGGCATTTAACTAGGCCTAACTTCCGGCCATTTCCGGTCGTTTCTCCATGAGTCGCGAGCTCGAGGCTCACTTCCGGATTCGTTGTGTGGGAGCTATAGGAGGCCTCGATTCCTCTGCCCATTGTTGCCAGACTCGCAATTCGCTCGTAAACCGTAGGGACCGAAAAAAAAAAAAGGAAGGAAGGAAGGGGGTTGATGTATGTAAGCGGGTTCGAGCTCGCCTCTTTAAATGCCGGTTGTTGTAATGGAAGCAGGAAGAAGAAGAGAGGATCGCGACAAAGGAGCATCGGGTCTTCCGACGCGGCGATGCTGGTGTTGTGCGCTTTCGTCGTCGGAGGAAGGCCTTGGCCCGGAATTGGATTCGAGGCGGCGTGCCGCCGAGATGCGGATACAATCGTAGCGTGACTTCGTGACAAAAGGGGCGACTGATTTCTTTTGTCGGCTCGTTTCATTTCTGCGGCCACTCGCTTCTTTGTGTTCGTCCCGCTTTTGTTTGCTTTTCTTTTTTTTTTGTTGTACGACGCGGTGCTTATTGCTAACCGTCCGCGCAGCGCGTGACATACCAAGTTCTTTTCGGCTCCCATACTCCCATAGGGTAATTTAGCGTGACATGTTTTAAACGCTTGTCAAAAAATGGAAACACGCCGCAGATATTCTTTTTTCTATTATTATTTCTTTCTAAGTAGCATTTTGCGGGTTGTCCGTTATAATAGGAATAATAGTTTCCAATCCTCGGAATGGTGTAATTTTGAAATCTCGAAACTACATAGAAGAGACTTTTTTGTTGTTTTGTTTGCGTACTCTCGTTTGCTCGTTTCTTTGTTCATTGTGACGCGTTTTCGTTCGGGCGGTTGATTGTTCGTCTTTGTGTGGCCGTTCTAAACAAACTGCGCGAGCGACCCGCGACTCTTTCAAGCTGAATCGTGCCACTTTAAATGGTCGCCAGGCGCGTACCTAGGTCTCCTGCGTATCGATATTATCTTCAACAACACGATTGTTACATAACTGCAAAAAAAAGAGAAAAAAAAGTCCAATGATAGACAGCCGGATTGCCTTGAGGAGCTTATTAGTTAACGTCTATTCGTTTCACGTCCACGGTTGCTTCGCGTGACTTGCAATCCTTCGCGTGTTTCGTGTATGCCGATCACAAAACTCAGAATTCGTTCTTGTTATTTGGATTCCTCATGCTCATCGTCGTTCAGCTCATCATATCTAGAATGACATCTATTGATATATTATATCAATACACAACGAATTGTGTTAGATCAATGCGATACTATAAAGTCGGAGCAGAGTAAACCCCATAACAACACATAGATGCATAGATTTTGCACCGGCGTCACTTAGGTTTGTTGTGTGGACCAACTCCTCTCATAGAGGAGTGGGTCTACACAATGTCGACCTTCCTGTCCGGTGCCTTGCTTTGTAGGGTGTGTAGCGTCACGGGTGCCACCCAGCCCGACGTGAGGCTACGGCATGCCTCTCATGAATCCGTGACTACGCGTAGGATGTTTTGGTTCGCGTGAGGGCGAGAGCGATGGCAAGCTCTTCTTTTGTGCCGTTGCCCGTGGGACGGAGGCGCTGGTCAGGTACTCAGGCCGGTCCGTCACCACGGCCACCATGTCTCGTTTGCCGTTATCATTGGCTGCGTCGGTATTAAGCCGTCGTGGGGATGCGGGAGTATACGTCTTATTTAGGGTGCTTTCGCTGTTTCTTTTATGCGGCCCTGAGGGTGGTTCGGGCGCGTGTTTCCATGGATTGGGTGCACAATTATCTGTTGACGCCATTATTCCGGTATCGCCCGCGGCTGGGGCTGGTCTCGCGGAACCAGCTTGAATTTGGTCAGCACTTTGCGGCCCGTCTGTGTGTGAGCGAGCTGTGCCCTTTGATTTGACAAGTGGCCCTTCAGTTAGTTCCTCCACGGTCTTATGTAGTCCACAGAGCAACTTCTCTGTGGATAGGTTCAGTTTTGGGACCGCAGGAGATTACATTTTAGGGCGAGCATGTCGTTACATGGCAATTCATTAAGTCTTACCTTTTCTATTTTTATTATGTCTGACCTCATTGGAAACGTGCAACAAGACATTAGCGCCACGGTGTGATAGACGAAGCATCTTGCGTAGACTGCGATCGGATTGGCATAGGCATCGAGTGTAGCCGCCGACCTTAGTTTATAATTAATATCAGCTTACCGGACATTACTTTCGACATACCAAAAATTTAGGAGGCAGGTCGGCGCAAACTGTTTTTTGACACCCGAAAATTGGGAACACAGATCCCCTCCATGCGCTGGCGAGAAGCGCCTCGATTATATAAATCCCAGTCAGTATACGCTTGCTCGATCCGCCTCCGAGCCAAGAGCAATCGGATAATGAGAGGAACACGAAAAGCACTTATTGTGTAGAATTTTATTAATTACTGGCACTGGTGAATGTAGTCCCGTAATGATTTCGGAACCGTCGAACACACACAATCGCTTCGTATTCTTCCAGCGCAAAGAAACGAGAAAAAAAAACACAAATAAACCAAGAAAACATGGCGGTATAGAACCGCTGTCGCCACTCACAACTGCGGGACACACGATTTGAACCCGAGCTCCGAGTAACTCTTCCGGGTCCGATGACGGAAAACACATCCAGAGCAATGCTGGACGTGGGTGTAGGTTTCCGAATTTCAAGGCGCCGATTCTTTAATCCGGAGCTAGATGGAGAAACACTACGCAGAAGCGGCGAAGACGTTCCGGGCAAATTAGAGCCTATAGATTATACGGAGGTTGCGAACCTGTCAAGGTTTGAGTTCAACCAGGCTGGACTTTCTCGAATATCTACGCGAATTTCGTCAAAAGTTCGAATGAAGTTCGACTTTTGTGCGCCTTGCGTGAAAATCGGGAGAAGAGCTGAAGCCACCTGGTGGGGGCAAAGTGCAATATTTATTGGGGTATATATACTCTTTTATTGTTTCACATTTTAAACTTACCAAAGCATTAGAAGCGGATATATTTGCTATAATATTGGGCACACTTTGGTATATATATATATATTGATTAAAATAAACTGCTTTATACATTATTTGTTTCTCAATTTTTCATACTTTTTGCGTAACAGTCGGCCTACGGTCCACAAGTCCTAACAATTGGACAAACTTTGCTGCTTAAAGTTCGAAGGCTCACCGAACCAGTTGAACCTCGAGGTTCGACGTCGAAACTTAGGTTCGCAGTATTCCACTACGCCGCGTAACGTGGACGCTGACACTGGTGCACGACGACCAGCTGCCAAGGCGGAGCGGCGCGCCCCCTTTAGGTATCGCACGCTCCCCATACTATACTTCGTTTCAGCTTATGACGGACTGCCGCGGACGCTACGAGCTATTGCAACCAATCCAGTGCCGTGAACGCGTATCACGTGACAAAGCACCCTGCGCATCGTAGCGTCCCTCCCAAAGGTCATGTGACACCCACGTGACATTGGATTGCCGTCGATGGCTTTTGGCGTTCTCCGCGCTCCATCGTAAAAGAAAACGGACTCACAAAACCATGCATTCACGGTGTAAGCGGTGTCCCAACAACCGCATCGTTGGCTCTTCATGGCGGACTAGGGGAGGCGATCACGTGGGCATAGCAGGTGCCACCTAAAAGGCAAGGCTTGCGTCTTTCCCTCCCAAACATCACCTCTAGTGGATCCAAGCAGCGCCGCCGCTTAGTTTACGTCAGCACCGCCGCCAGCACGCGCCTAACGCTTTGCGGCAACTAACGATGACGTCATACGCAGGCCTTGTCCTCTAGATAGTATTGGGTAGACCCTCCGGTCTTCTCCTCTCCGGTCACGACCGACAGCGGTCCAGCTCACGAACGGCAGCTCTGCTTTTGTTCTCTCTAGTGCTTGTTATGAACACGGCTTCCTCGTGACGGCGAGGCCGCGGCAACAGGACTGAGACGACCCCCCTCCTCCCAATCCAGCGGCGTCTGTTTTTATTTTTTTGAACGATGGCCACTTTTCGAGACCGTTAGCACGTTTGCGGATCGCCAAATATTGACGACGCTGACGGATGGGAGTTGCTTGTCTGGGTGACGCCGATGCAGGTGTGGGAATGCGTATCAGTTCGCGAGGGTTTCCTCGACGCTCGATGCTGCTTTCTCGATGCTCGTTCTTTCTTTTGTTTCTCGCACAATTTCGCCGATTAAACCTTTATCTTCATTTTTGCGCTTGTCGATCCTTTTCCATCCACGGCAATATGGCGTATACATATTGTTAGAACGCTCTTTAGGATTTCCCGAAGGTCCTGAAAACGCGCCCCTTTTTCAGAGTCAACTTGAGCTTGGGGGAAAAGCATTAAGACAGCAGGGACAAGGCTGGCTCCCGAGAACCAGCGTCTTATGTAAGACCGCGTGAAAGAGACCGAACCTGTCGAGCCTGGGGGCGCGCGAACGCTTGAAACACGACGTCGCGCACTCCGTTCGCGCGTTAGCTTTAGTCGTGCTTTCTTGAACACAATCTTAGTTGTTTTTGAGCAAGTCGGCCCAGAGATCACTGAAGTGGACGTTGAAGCTGAACCACCCCATTTTTATCTAGAAATAAATTTGCAAGCAATGCCAATTCTGTGGGAGCTTTAAGCCGAGGTCGTACTGCTCGTACATCATACTAAGAGATATGGTGTTCGCTGCAGACATGATGGCCGAATCAACACGCATTATGCATGTTCAAAGGATGTTAATACATGTGTAAGCTTCGATAACGACTAAAGACAGTTTTCTTTTAATACCGATGTGACAGGACCGCATAAAAGGAATGCCTCAGATAGTCTGCAGACTGCCTTTGTATAAACAGTGACCGGGGCTTTATGATGAAGAATTTACCAGGACTATCTATACAAAACGTCTTGCTTATGCGACGTCACACAAACCAGAAGGCAATACCGAGCAAGAGCAGCCTTTTCACATGAACAGAAAATAACACAAGGACACCGAACTATCCATGTCGGGTAACACTGCCACCAGCGGTGGGAGCTGGGCGTAAGGAGGGCTTTTCCCATCGTCATAGAGCCAACCTAATCTAACCTAACCTAACCTAACCTAACCTAACCTAACCCTAACCCTAACCTAACCCTAACCTAACCTAACCTAACCTCACCTAACCTCACCTAACCTAACCGAGCAGCATGAGCACCCTGTTGATCGAATTCGATCGACAGGGTGCTCACGCTGCTCGGTTACAAGGTCGACCGCAAGCTGGGAGCTATCAAGGCCCACTTTCGTGAAGACCGCCGCCCGGCCAACACAGGCGCCAACCACTGGAGCCCGAACACGGGGATGCAGGACTCCTGCGTCGCCAGGACTTTGGCCGGCTCATCTGCAAGCTGGGCATGCATGGAGCCTTTGCCAGGCTCTCGAGAACGGCCTTGTAGACGTGAGCAGCCCATGGCGGCTCCGTGAAGAGTATACCGTTGTGAAGACCGCTGCTAGGACCTAACGCTCCTCATCCTCTTCACCATCCCATCATCAGCCATAAGATGATCCCGCCAACCTTACCCACAAGCTCCATTTAAACATAGTCAGCACTGTGAAATACCACTGCATCACCATTAGATGCGGTGCCGCGGAGCCTTCATGATATGGGCGACTTGCCTTTCTGCGGCACCGCGGCTCTCCTGTGCCAGAGTAAAATATCAAATATCGAATACCAAATTAAATTGACAAAACCTCCATTCCGTTAGAACAGGGCCCATTTTGATCGCCACCGTTCACCCATCATTAGCGATCGAGGGACCGCGCTTTTTCCCGCGCACAATGCCCCCGCGGGGTTTGAGGTTTGGACCACACCGTGCGCCACTATAATGGATATGGAGCGCGGAGCTTACTCAGCGAAGCGCCGAAACTCGCGGAGTCGTCGTGTTTTTTGCGGACCCGCTTTTCCGCCCTGCACGGACCGATGACAGATGCCTCATGTTTATGCCGCATGCTCGATGCGGTCACCGTGTGTGTGCGCGCGCGTGTCTGTTATGCACTTGCTCCGCACGCGGAGCGACAATTTCTTTCTTGGAAGGCGGCTAAGGATGGATTGGTATAGAAAGAAAGGCAGGGTCCCGCCATTAGAAGGGATCGTTGCGCCTTTGAGTGGGCCCGCGTTTTGAGGACGCGCTCGGTTCCTGTCGTGGAACGGACGCTCTCACGGCTCTATTGACGTCTTCCGTTTGGTGATGGGTTTGGATTTGCGCGCATACGTATAGAAGGGGACCTGGAGGTGTTACTTACTAATTGTTTTTTACTCGACTTAGACTTCACAGACAGTGCCAACATCTACATTAAAGCTATCACTCCCTAAAGGCCGACGACCAGACTCGAGATTCTGCAAGGCAGAAGATCCTCCTCACCCTTGGGGAGGAGGAAACAGGCAACGGTGGACAGGGTAGAAGGGGAGAGGAGGAAGCGAGGGAAAGTGGAAAGCGCGAACTGAACGTCGGATTTTAAGGAAGAAAGAATGATAAGAGTCACATACACCTCCCGAGTGTATGTAACCAGGGAATCTGAAACCGATCCCTCGTGTTGAGATCTTGTCGCTTAGTGCTGAGATGTGACTACACCACCATTTCTTTCTCACCCTTTCTTGATCTTTAATCGCGTAAAGATGTTTCCTGGAAATACTTGAACCGGCGACGCGATCAAAAAAGGTTGACGAAGCGAGTGGCAGCCGTTTGTGTACCTATGACGTCATCAGATTGTCTGCTAACGTGCTTCTGCGAACATTCTGCCTTTCATCTTTCACGTAGGCACACGTCATGGCGAACATCAACCAGACGTGGCTTTCTGCTTAGCACCTTACCAATTGGGCCAAACTACATTATGTTTCAATCAAGTCGTCCATTCTATTTGTACGAGGTGTGATCTAAAAAAGTTCCAGGATTGATTTTGTAGCGTAAGAAGAGAGGGCAGCACAGTGATGCGCTCGCAGCAGTCAAAGGAAGGGACCTTCGTGTCTCGTTATACCAAAGGGCGTCGCTCTGTGAGCATGTGGAGCTGCGCTATACGGGTTCGTTTGACCACATGCACGAGCATAATGGCAATTTCTCCATTAACTGGAAACCAAAGCGAGAGCGAACACCAATTTTACGTTAAACTCGGCAAATCTAGAGCAGAGGTACATCTGAAATGATTTAGAAGGCTTATGTCAAAAAGCAGTGAGATGTGCAAGGTGTTTTGAGTGGCACTGAGCCTCAAGAATGGCAGAACGTCACGGAAGTCAAGGGCAGGTCGGATAAAGTCGCCCTATCGCTCTTCCTCTTCCAGCGATGTCCTGCCGTTCCTGAAGCGCGAGTGGCACTGAAAACACTTGACAAAATTCACCTCTTTTTTTTTCTTTTTTTTTTTTTTTTTCGCAGCGTAGGAACGGGATCGTGTAGTAGAGTAGGAACTGCGTATTAGTCGAATAATCTCGCGCAGGCGCGAGGATATTGCACGGTCAGATTCTACGCGCTGCAGCATTTCAGTGAAAATTATACAACGCCCTTCAAAAGAGGTGCCTGGACGAAGAAGAGGAGTCTTTTTTGATGCATTCGCACAGACCGATTTCAACAGCATGTTTGAGAACGCCACCTCTGCCGCCATGCATCGTGGGAGTTAGTCTTCTGCACGCGCTACAACCCCGCTGGACGTGTGCGCGAGCAGAGCACGAGGCGGCATGAGCTCTCTCGTGAACTGGCATCTGCCTCCTACGAACTACAGTTATGGCGGCGTCACGCATGCGTGGAACGCTTGGTGAGATCGGTCTATTCCTTCCCCCACGTGTCACATTGCATCTCATTCCGATAGCAAGGGCTGCCTTCGTTGTTGCATACTTGACGGAATGTCCGAGCCAGGCGATTTTGTTCTCTCCTCGGGCATCCCTTGGGGACAGGGCTGCTGTCCTTCTCGCGTGCACGACGATGGCGCACGCCGCTTCTGGCGCTCTGCCCCTTTGAGGGAAGGGAAGGGGGGTCCCTGATTACTCCGCCGACCGTTTGATTTATGGGCAATGCGAAGACGTGGTCCAGGAAACGGGAGCAACAAGCGCGCGGCGTCGGCCAGCTCGTGCGCCCGCCGGACGACGCTTCGCGCTACCCTGGCGCACCGGGCGGCTTCATTTGCAACCGCTTATTACGCGGACGGGGTAGCCCATGGAGCGCATAAATTGATCTCCAACCGCCAGGGACGTTTTGGCGCTCGATCGACTTGGGCTTCCTCGTGGAGCGGTTCTCGTTCTTTGTTTCTTCTTTGTTTTGGTCGTCGAGTGGAGGCTATTGTTTGTCTTCGAAGCGTCGTCGCCGTTGTGTCTGCTGGAACACCGCTGCCGCGCCTGTACCTCCACGATCGCCTTCGGACTTTTGTTGCCGGTTTTTATTGTTTGCGCTTAGGCCATGGGGAATGTATGCGCGTTGGCTCGTGACTCTTTGTTCTTGCGAATATGCGCGCGCCCCGGGCAGCGTTTTTTTAGTCTTTTTTTATTTGATGCACGGATATCGCGAAAGTGACTTTGCTATTTTGACAACACTGATACGTGTCATACGTGTCACTATCTAGTATGCTTTAGCCAAAGCAAACGCGGGTACGTTTTAACTTTTTATTGCATGTATGGAAGAGGTCGCAGAGGTGTAAATCCTATCCAGGTACGAACCAACGGTCAAGACACCAAATTCCTGAATTAACCTGCAAATTTAGACCAGTTGGTTCGTGACATTAAAAGCAGGATAATTAAAAAAAAAAGGAAAAAGACCTCCAACATTTCGACGAAAATAACCCCTGGAAAGGGGAACAGGGGGGACAAAGGACAGACCCGAATCTTTAAACACAGCTAGGTGACTGGTGCGCGACCGAAAAACTCCGCCTGGTGCAGGTATCGAACCAGGGACCTCTCCATTTCCAGTGGAGCGCTCTACCAACTGAGCTAACCAGGAGTTACACGTCAGTCACAGCAAACGGGTTTTATCAGCTGCCACCAGTCTAACACCAACAAAGGTGAACGGCTTGCATTTTAAGGTTATGATTATAATGCAATTAAATGCAGAAGGTGCAAGCAGGCTGGACAAGAATGACGAAAATAATCCCTGGAGAAGGGGAACAAGAGGGACAAAGAGCAACTTGTTTGACCAACAAATTGTTTGACCAACAGCCAACAACTTTTTTGAGGTTTTATTCGGTTCGTTCACTTCTTCCACTTTATTCGTGAATTATTTAAAATTGTTTCGCAGGGTTGCGTGTGCTGCTTTTGTCACGCGAAAAGCGCGTGTTCACCTTCGCATCGTTCATGAACTTCTGTACCTATACTCTGTTTCACCTCGTGTTGTACCGCAGGAAAGGCTACAAGCGCGAGCTCCTTGCTCTATGGCACACCTTGGCGGCACAAGCTCTCGTGCACCAAGGGCAGCTGCCAACGCTATGAGCTCGCGCTTCTAACCTTCGCTTGCGGTACAACATAGGTGAGAACGGAGTATAGTATGATCTAGTTCCTGTTGCACTGCTCTTGTCGTACATTTTTGCAACATTTTGTCTGGGTTCTAAGTATAACACAAACCCCCGAACAATACTTTCTTTTTTTTTTGCGAAGTGAGGCAGTTTAAGCACGGCTGTGTCCACGGCAGTACACTGTGCTTTTAAACGGTCTACAATTTACATCACACTCTACTTTCGAGTTTTCTCAGTATCATCGCGGCGAAGGCTGGTCCATACATTAAAGCGTTCTCGGCCAACGAGGCGAGGCGGAGAATAAACACCGGAAGGTTGGTGCGCAGATGAAGACAATGGAGGTTTCCGATAAACGAAACCTGCTGCGAGCAGCCCACAGCCTTCTTCTTTTGTCCCCTCCTTTGCGGCACTCGATCGAGCGGCCACAGGGTGCGCCGAGAACGCCACACCCCGGACAAATTGACGTCCCGATTGCCGAGGACGACAACGCTAATTCCCGCCGTCCCACGCGCCTATGCCCGAGCAGGCCGTCGAGACTTCCATAAAGTGCTTCCAAACCCACCAACTCGTTTAATATACCTACTCGCTCCGCTTAAAGCGACATCTCTCGTTAAGAGATACAGTGAGGTCTCGTTAATATGGACACCTTCCCCCCCCCCCCCCCCCACACACACACCACACTCTGACACAAAAAAGCGTTCATAATGTGATTTTTTTTCCTTAAAAAGCAAGACAAGAATGTGTATTCACCCAGTTCGTCGCCTGAAATGTGTTCTCTCTCTCTCTCTCTCTCTCTCTTTCTATATATATATATATATATATATATATATATATATATATATATATATATATATATATATATATGTACGTACATATATATTCATGACTTGCACCGTCGTCACATTATCCGTCAATGTATGTCTCTAAAGAATGCTGAGTGCCTAATTTCTGCAGTATACATTTTACAACACCGATTTTTTTTTTCCCTCGGCAAGAACAAGTAAGAATGACCATCAGTGCGGTGCGATGTCGTCACCTGAAAGCCGTGTATAACGGGGTGTTCCGTATTAACGTTCGTTGATTTTTATAAAATTTTCATCATGTTCTAAATATCTGTCCGTGACTATGTCGACAAAATATCGAATCAACATATTCCTTTTCTTTCGAGGAAATTAATTTTGAACTTTACGCCTACACTTCCGGAATTACTTGCTGCCGCTCTACTGGCAACAATGAGCAGGCACACTCGGGACGTCAAATGTTGTATCCGAGAGCAGACGACGGTCTCGACTCCACGGCGTTGTGCGTTGTAGCGATAGTGAGCGTCTGTGGTTTTTGCGAAATGCGACTGGTCAAGGCTGTTTGCGGCATGGGATGGAGGGTGAGGAGGAATCGGTGATTGGCTGTGGGGTGCAATAACACCACGAAGAAATGCAGCAGAGTGATATCTTATTGATTTTCGACCGAGAAGTCTCTGCGACGGAAGTGGGTCCGAGCAGCCTGATGCGTACTCTGACTCCTAGCGTTCGCGTCGTGCTAGAAAACAATTCGTACACCTTGCTGGCAAATAAAACTTGGAGGACTCTTAAGCTTCGTCTTTAAGAGTGGAACGCGATAGCGTTATCGGGCCCTTTTTGCATCGCCTTCTCATTCGCTTCTCATGCTCTTCCTGCCAGTGAGCTGAAGGTGCGGCGGACATGGCCTGATCAGTAGCGTACCTGGCTATGCAACACAAGGGTCGTGGGTGCGAGTCCCGCCTAAAATTCTTCAATTTTTTTAAGGCAATCAGAGATCAGCGTTCTGACGTTACCAGAACCGCTGCAAAAGGAGCAGAAGAACTTGCGCTCCGCATAGACGATTGCAAACATGGCGTCCCGACTGGTGCCTCATACGTGCAAGCACGGGCAGCGTGCGTGTGAACGTAGCTTTGGCAGGCTCGAAGTTGCACGTTGTTACCCGCACGAGCGGATACATGGCGGCGGTCAGATGGCTATTTGGCAATCGTCTAAAGGTACTATACATGTCCTCCTACTATACTGACAAAGCCTGGCAGACTCAACGAGAAGCGGCCGCCGAAATTGAAAAGGTAGAGCGGCAGACAACGGATGGGGGACAGGAGATCCACGTGACGGGCGCCCCGCTGCGGCGAGACGCCGAAACACACTTCTCCCGAGCGATGGAATGTCCGCTCGTGGTCCTCGCGTTCCTCGCGCTATACCGCTTCTTTTCTCGTCGGGTTTTGAAAACCATGTTTCGGGTCCTCGCCGCTGCAAAAACTGTGCGCTGACGTCCAGGTTTCCCGAGAAAATGGCTACTAGATCCTCGCGCTCCAAATCTGCCACCGGGCACTCTATGGCTCCGTCGTCGAACTGCCAGGCTTCGTGAGTATAAAGGAGGCTATGGAATTAGTACTAATATCCAAATCACGCCGTGCTTGCATTCGATTTGACTCTTCCCGTCGCGGTGTCACATAAAGCGGTGTGCAAATTCCGTAATATCGTCTTTCGTTTAGAATAACGTTTGCCGCTAAGGTGTTGCACGAATACAATGGTGTCCACCCGTGGTATATTTAATCATATAACAACACTGCCTTCATTCGCGCCATAGATACGCTTCCTGAAGCCTTGTCGAAATGAAGATATATAAGTCCGAGGAGTTAGCCTGGGAGCTGCTCTCCCGCGCGTATACAGGCTCTCGAGGTCCCTGCATGTCTTTGTTCCAGTATAAAAGCAAACAGATATGTAACCCGCTAGCAATAGTAATTATTATTTCACAGCTTGGTATCGCACTGTCGTTATAGTCACACTGCGCATACAGTACTCCGGATTATAGGGCATTGTGCTTTTTCATTTAATGCCCCTTTGTTCCCGTTGCCAGATACTTGAGAGAGATATCCAAGTTAATACGGCATTGTAGTCGAAGGACACGTGAAACATACTTTGCCGCTGGCAGAATGTGTGACTAAGTGGCACGGTAAAGATTGAACTTTACAGTTATTTATCTCCATACAAACGTTAACGGCTTAGTAATTGTTAATAGGGACTTTTAGCAAACAGTTACCGTGTTCTGCGCACCGCACTACCGGAGCAATCGAAGCCTGCTTTTAAGCGCGAAACACATGTACGACGAAACCGTCCGATCCGACGTCCGATCAGGCAACACGACGGTCGGAGGCGAGGGTTTTCGACGCTCTCCGCTGCTACGGAAACCCTCGCCCCCGAAGGTCATTCCGGCAGTCCGCACGTCGGATCGGACGGTTTCGTCGTACTATGTGTTTCGCGCTTTAAGCGCGCGCCCCGCGGTCACGATATCACCCGGGCGCGCGCTTCAAAGGCTCCGGTGGTGCAGTACGTGGAGCCTATACTTCGTCTCACCTTAGCATGGACTAACCGCGAGATGCTGCGCTAGCGCGAGCGGATAGCCTTGACTACTTTGACTGGAGCACTCGCCTGCACGAGCGCCCATGCAGCCGCCGGGAATTCATTCGAAGCAACTAGCTCAGCGCTTAGAGCGCGCGGCTAACAATAGTCCACACTAAGGTGAGACAAAGTATAGTAATGGTGTGCTAAAAGTCCCTATTGTTATCCCAATACAGTTAACGTTATTACAGCTATCCCCATGCAAGCTATAACCGCGTCCTTAATGTTATCTTTAATGTTACTCCAATACCCTCAACGTTAAGGGCCTTGTCCCCATTCAAACGTTAACGTCATCGTTAACGTCATTCCTATAGCGTTAACGTTATTGCAGTTATCTCCATAGAAATGTAAACGTTATTGTTAACGTTATCCTTGTATCGTTAACGTTATTACAGTTCTCTCCAGAGAATTGTTAACGTTATCGTTATCCGAATATCAGTAACGTTATTACAGTTATCTCCATAGAAATGTTAACGTTATCGTTATCTCAATACCAGTAACGTTATTACATTTATCCCTATAAAACGTTGCCTTTATTCGGGACTTTAAGTGGATCGTACTGATGAGTTGTTCTGATGACTTCGATATCGATATACCCGCTGAAGCCTTTGCGCATGCGTCGTATATATCTTTATGGGGTATCGTTATCGGGGGTGTCAGAACAATCTAGTAAAACCCTCTATTGCTAAGGTTATCGTTCGCATTATCCAATACCGTTATCGTTATTAGAGCTGTCCAATACAAACCTTTCAGGTACGACCACTCAGCCGCCACGAACCCAGGGATCTTATTCGTAGAACAAAGCCCAAGCGACGTTGCTCGATTACTCATGTCTCCCCGTTCGTATACGCGGCACCGACATCGAAGGGAGCAAGCGTTTACAGAAGCGCATTTCCTGTTCTCGTGGCTGGCTGCACGCGCGCGCGCGCTCTTGCGCGTGCCATTTTAAAGTCGGTCGCTCTGGACGTTGGTCGACTGCGGCGAGTCGGAAGTGGCGGCGGCGGCGGCGTGCTGCATTGGTGGCCCCGCTCACCTTGGCGGAAGATGAACCGAGTGCTTGGCCGACGGGAGCACCCCATTAATCACGCAACGATAGCCGCGCAGACCGCCGTAATTACACTGCGTCGACTGGCCCTGCACGCGCGCCTGGCCCAAGTCCTTCGCGTTGACGCGCACCCTGCTTGCTTTCGCTTAACGTCGTGAAACGTTGGTCACACAAAGACTGTCTGCTGACAAACAATGTATGAAGTAAACATGCTTCCAACATGCTTGCGACGTTCGTAGACACGTGTCATCATGTCTACAAAGATCACCGTGTTTTTTTTTTTTTTTGTATAAACAATGCGACTGCGGCTTTTTTTATCTATGGCGACAAAACGAGGACTTTTAGAAAACCGTTACCGTGTTCCGCGTACCGGCGTACCGGAACCTTTGATGTGATACCGTGATCACGGTATCACCCGAGAGCGAGCGCATAAAAGCATGCTTCAAGGGCTCCGGTATAGTGCGGTACGCGGAACACGGTAGCGGTTTGCTAAAAGTCCCTAATAGGAATATGGAGCGTTCCGCGAATCGCCTTCCGCGGGCTGCCATCTTTGTCAAGTGGACTGCGGAGCGCGTTTTGATCGTGCGCGATATACATGGGTTGCACGTGACGTCATATCCTTCCTCCTTTCTGGTGGCCAAAACCTGGCGTTATACTTCGTTTCACCTTATGTGCGAGCGGAGGCAAAGCTGGAAGCGCGAGCACGAAAGCTCCGTGCCTTCAGGCTTCGCTCGAGCGCGCAAGCTGGGGAGAAACGCACAAAGCACTGTTGTCGCGCTTCTAGCTTTGGCTTCCACCGCAGATAAATTGAAACGAAGTTTAATGAAGCTGTGCTCACTCGTTTCCGCTCGCCCGCGACGCCTCGTGTACTGCTCGTAGAATATGCACAGTAAAGGCTACGCTCGAGGAAGTTCGGCCACCAGAAAGGAGGACCAAATTACGTCAGTGCAACCTATGTATGGGTAGCTCTCCGCTGGAATATCGGACGCCGCGCGTGTGTCCACAGCCTCTTGAATGGGCACTTTTTTCGACCGTTAAAAAGATGTATAGTCACTGCTGCATAGAAGACAAGGCACAAGGCCTACGCATGACGTCATCGGGAGTGGACACCCAACCCACCCCGAGCGGCAAATACGCTGGAAGCGCTCTACGATAGTACGCCGCAAAGCGGCAGATGCGTCCGTCTTGGCGTCGCCGCGGTGCTATAGCGCCGCGCTCGTTGTGGGACGCTGCCAGACGCGCGGGCGGCGACGCTGACGCAAGCTAGGGGGCACTGCGTGGATCCACTGATCATGACGTATGGTGAGGTGGGGTGATGGAAGGGGGGACGTGAATTCCTTAATATTGGTTCTAATCGGAACATAAGTTTGTTCTGTCTTTTGCACATGGTTTGCGATGATGTCAGACGATGGCAGAACGTCAAGCTCTTACTGGCTGATTGAAAATAAATAGTGGGTAGAGCCTCGAAGGAATCTAGCATTGAGGTCTACCCACTATCCTTCCAATCAAAGCCAACCAGAACTCGGAGTCGTTCTGACGTCACCGCAACCGCTGCGCAAGAAGCGGACAACTTGCTCTGAGCATAGTGCTCTCGTTCATAACCTTCACGGTGCGAGGAAGAACTCTAACTACAAACTCTAAGCGTCCTAAAAAAATGGAAAAGGAACGAAATTACATTGATGTGTTGCAAATTTTCTTATGAAAAAAGTGATCAAAGATCCCTACAACTTCCCGCGTGGACGAGCGGAGCCACTCGCGAGCGGTGGGGTTCCCGCGTGCACGACCGGCCGACCATTCCCGCTCGTCCCCGCGCGAACCCATCGCTCGCGAGAGGCTGACGAGCGCCGTCCGTCGTTCGACCATATTCAAGCGAGGTTTGGTAGCGCCATCTGTCGTTCTGCGCCAACGGTACGTCTCGCGATCTTTGATCACTTTTTTAATACGCAAATCGGCTGCACATGAGTGCGATTTCGTTTTTCTTTTCATGATGCTTAGAGCTCGCATATTGAGTTATGACCATAAAGGAGGATCTCAAAACGCACGTTAGTGCCCTTTAACAGTGTTGAATCCAGCAGATATGACGCTGCGTTTTTCGAACCACAATTCGCACACCGCTGTAGTCTGTTGCATGCACGTTAAGAAAAGCCGGACGAGCTCCTCTCTCGAAAGCTTTCTGCTCGCCATGATCGGTGGTTTCCTCCTTTCCACTCGCCTCCCCTCCGGTGTCTTCTCTGCTAAATGGCAAGACTGAAGGGTTTTTGGAAGGAACTTGTCCTGCTTTTCTTGACCTACAACAGACTATAGTAGTGGAGACAAAGGATGCTAGTTTTAGGTCTAACTGCACTTAACATTCGAACCAGAAATCGGCATTCTGACGCCCCCGCGATCTCTCTTCTCCTCCTCTCTCTCGGTTTCTCGGTGCATAGCTTTGGTTGGACGGGTCGTGCTAGCCTCAAATCATGCACTTCTGACAGGTGCATGATTCTCTTCTTGTTGAGAAAAAGTAATAGAGGTTTTGACCGTGGTGAGAGCCGCATCCGCTGCTTTGTTGCCGTTCGACGGTTACATATTAAGCAGTTATGATAAAAAATATATTAAAACAAACCGTCGCACTCAATCTCAACCAAGTATCAGAAGCAATTACAAGGATGCATCATAATCTAAACCCCGAGACAAAGTGACAGTGTCTCATGGCTTAGATTATGATGTTCCCTAACCAAGAATTTTTATGTTCCCTGACCAAGAACCAACAAATTTTTTTTCTCTCCCGCAAGAATAAATTACTTGTCGTCGAACGGTCAGTTTCCACCCAAATGTATACGATAGCGGTTCCGAACCGGAATCCAAAGTTCCAGGACAACCCGTTACCTCATTCGAAAGTGATAGGCGAGTTCCTGAAAGTTTAAATCATAAAATTGTGGTCGACAAAGGCCAAGGACATATATGGGGCTGAATCGCGCAGACTAGCGAGAACGGGCCTCATTTTCCCATAAAAAGTTTAAGGAAATCGCTTAAAACCTTCGTATAAAATAAAGGTTCGTTCTGAAACTTTAGCATCTGGTTCGCCGACCGCTAGACATATGGACGCATCGCGGCAGTAGTGCGTGGGCGCCGCCATAACAGACCTTCGGCTTGTATTTCCTCTTCGTTTGATCACTTCGCTCCATCATTACCACAACGGGCCAGGTTATTGCCATTTTAGACCCGGCTGTGACCTTCTACCCAGCATTGGCCTTTGGGAAGCTCGTCAAAGCCCGCTTCAGTGGTTTGCATCTCGGTATAAGACAAGAGAAGGTCAGCAATGGCGGCTATAATCTGGCATGTGTACAAAACGTGTGAGCGTTCAACATTTCGTATCATTCGCGTTAAAAAAATACCGTAGAAATATTTGGGGGACACGCTGTACATAAGCGCCCATGAATGTTAAGCTGTTCCGCCCTTCGGTCTCGGTTCCAATCACAACCTCACAACCTACGTACTGGAAAGCGGCCCTCAAAGTATCGCGACTGTCAATGTTGCGCGATGGCGTTTCGAAAAATCGCCTTCCGCGCGTTGCGAAAGCATTGTAGAACCTTACGCCAACAGCACGGAGTCAGAAACAACCAAACGCGGCGTGGTGGCCAGTTCATACCACCGCAGGTAAAAAAAAACAATATGCATACTTTACACTCCTCTATACATTCTGTATTGTGGAAAAGATGCAACGGTCATGCTCCTTGCGGCT